>JAYKAV010003064.1:0-61505 GCA_035582835.1 Phoebastria nigripes
TTTTTTTTTTTTTTTTTAATGTAGTTGAATTTTCATGAAGGAATATATGAACTTTGGCTACAACAGATGTCATCTTGGAGGGTTTTTTTTTTTTTAATATCTGACTGTAGCCTCAGTATAATAGGCAATATTGGGCTTTCATCTTTCACCACTACTAGCTATAAAATCCAGAGCAGATGATCATTAGCATGCATTACTTAAGAGAGGTACAGCACTCAGCGAGTCAGGGTACAGACCAAGAATTAATTGTTGAAGAAATTCAACACATTTCAAAACAAAATTCAGCACATCAAAACAGACACATTTGAGAATATTGCAGTCTGTCCAGACTCCAAAGAGCCAGTGCACAGCGAAGATAGCTGTGGTGATGTGTTCCCCTAAGGCTTCCCTGAAGGGATGCAGGGAGAATTTGCTGGGAATGCAGTGGCCAGTGGGAACATGGCTGGGGTCTGCAAGGGAAGTTCTGGCAACGCGCTGCAACGGGAGTATGGAGGGTGAGGTTGGACGGTGGCAGCTTCCAGCTCCAGGCTTGAATTTCCATAGGAAAAGGAGCGACTCACTGAGCTGAAAATGGCCGAGGTGGCTGCCGGAGAGGGGAGCAAGAGCTGGCCAGAGTGCAGGTTGCTGGAGGTACCTTTTAACAGGCTGCTGAGGAGCGGGCTTCAGTTTTCACAACCTGCCAGTATGGACTGACCCACCTGCAACAGGGTGGTGGACTATGGGACGTGCATGCTTGGAAACACGTGGAGAAGTGCTGAAGAGCCTGTGCTCTGTGGCAGCATCCACAGCCAGCACCCAGCACCCGGGGGCTGCTGCTGAAACAGAGCCTTTTAGTAGCTCCCTGCGCAATTGCTCTGCTGAGCTTTCCTTCAAAACATTTAAATCTCTCCCGAACAACTGTCTTGGTGGCAGAGCCTAACCTCTGCCACGCTTTCTGGATGCTGGGAGTTCTTTGTTGCTATTATTATTCACCCTGCCCTTTATGTAATGCCAACACTGCTGCTGATTTATCTGCTATATTTCAGGGGTTTTTTCAAGACCCCAGTTTCCCGTGAGAATACTTCTCACTGATTTACATGGGCTGTAGTGGAGCAGGCCATTAGGGACAGAAATGGCCACACAACTGGCCTCAGCCTGCAGGCTGCCTAGAGAGCTGTGCTGTAAAATACTTATGAGAGAGCTGCCCCAGAGCTCTGGGTTTTGGGGGGAGGAAGGATAGGTCCAGCCAATGCAGACTGTTTCTCTTTTCACCCAGAGTAATTGTAGTTGTCCAAGCAGCCGGGATTTCTTACCACTTTCTTTGATTAGATCATCACTTTTTGTAAAGAAAGTCTTTTTGACAACCGATCGTCATTTTCTTCCACTAAATTTCCACAAATTTACTCCCAACTCTCTCCCATACTGCATCCTGTGTGTGCTATCCGGACTATGCCAGCAGCTAACTTTCTGTTGCTTTCATGCCTTTTGTAGCTTGGGGAAGTCACAAAAAACAACCCAGACCAAAACTATCTGAAACTAGACTAATTTAAAAGCTCAGATTCTGCCATCTCATGCTTGTACCCAACAAAAAGTGCCCCTGAAGCCCATTCATCAGTAAAATTGATGGACGGAGGATGCTGTGCCCAGAGCAGAGCACAGATAGTGCACCAGGACAGTGCCCCCCGGCTGGCTCCGCAGTTGCCTCTGCTCAGCAGACTCCCCTCTGCTTTGCTCAGAGTTCCAGTGTGAAAACTTTTCCCTCTTTTGTTTACTAGATTGGTGCTAGGAGATGCATATGGGTAAGAACGACAGCTTGGAAGATGGAAATGGATTTGGTCTATATGTGTTCTGCTCTCAGAAAGCAGAGGAATGCTTCACATTGTGTTCACTCCATTAGCTAAGACTACAAGAAGATTMTTTTTCCTCAATGGACTTTGTAAAGTACAAGACTCCAGAAATGCCCTGCTGACTCCTGACCAAGGGTGGATAATGCACCATCCTTGAGCTCTCGCTGATGGGACGGGGAGATGTAGGGCACGTGAAGATATTTTCTCTGTTTTCAGTGCCCGTAGTGATTATTTATCTGATCTGGAAGTCCCAGTTGCCAGATGTTTTGGGTGCCCCCATTAGAAAGCCATAATTTTTAGAGACAAGGTTGGCCCAGCCTTAAAACCAAAAAGGAATATTAAAAAAACCTCTCAAGTTTTTTCCCTCAGACAAACCAGAAACTAGGCACTTCTGCAAATCAAGGATTTCATTCATTTGTCACGCTGAGACTTAATGACTAAGTACAATGGTAGAAGTAGGGGGTTAAATGGTGGACTATTTACTGGTTACTGTTTTCACAAATTATAACTAGTTGACCTTTTTATTGCCTTACTAAGAGGTTCCTGCCCCATTTCTGCCCCCTGCCTCCTGGCCACAGGTCTGTGCCCTCTCAGTTGTGCCAAAGACTGAATCTGCGATCTTTTTATGGCCTGTCTCTAACAGAGGGGACAAAAATCTCCTCCCCTTGTGGTTTGTGGGAAAGGATGATAAGTGGCAGTTACTGTTTGTGCCTAATGTATTACTGCCTGAGCAGCATTTACAAAGGTAACAGCCCTGTCTGAAGCTAAAGCAGGGGTGCAGCCAGGAGCTTGCTGAACTGCACTGGAAATGGTCCCTTGAATCGGCGATGGCTGGTCTGCCTCCAGGAGCTTTTTATTCGCTCCCATCAGTTTTTCTGCTGTGAGCTAGGGATGGATTATTTCAGATGGAAATGTAGACTGAGCACAGAGCAGAAGTGACAATTCTTTTCTGTGTCCTGCAGCACCTGTGACACGAGTAGACTGGACAACAGTGACAAAAGTCCTTTCATTAGAGCAAGTATATTAAGAAGCTGGTGTCAATTTAATTGTCTCTTGGCAGCATAGAAGACCTAGTGCTAAGAGAGAGACAAAAAGAGCTGTCATATGTTACTTTACTGATGATAAACTCTGATTTACTCCCTTGGTTAGTGGTTTGCAAAAGAATGTATGCTGTGCCATTCAGAGGATGTATAGAGGCTGCTCGTGTTGGTCCTACAGGATAAAGAGAAGGTCTAATCCTGCCCCTTGATCTGACCCATGCTACCTTTCCCTTCCCATCTCAGTAGCTTGGGTGTCTGTGCCATTCCCCTGGCCCTTGCTATCGCAGCTGCCCTCCGCCATTTGAGCAAAAGAGAGGTTCACACCCCKCCAGAGATGAACGGAGCTGGGACCATCGGCTGGAGACCCCCCTAAGGGTCTCTAGCCGATGGTCCCAGCTAATGGTCCCAGCACTGTTGTGGGACCGAGGTTCAAAAGCTGCATTTGGGCTGGGAGGGGATTAGCACCCCACTCCATGCCCATGGTATTTGCCTTACAAAATAGTCACAGATGTGGGTTATTTTCTACTACTAACTAGAAGAATAGTTTTAAAGCTACATATCACTCTCCCGTTTCACTTTTAAGAGACAGTGCTTATTTTTAGAAGAAATTACTCACAAACAGTAGGTTTTCCTGGTCATATCTGCTGATAGAAATGTCTGTATTGCAGATGGCAGCATGTCTAATCCTCATGAGACAAATTTCCTGGAACTGAACAGAAGACATAGTGTGAGTATCACAGCATCTTTTAAGTAACTGTGCCTGTTTAGTAGAAAATCAGTCAGCAATACAAAACAATTATTYAGAAAAGCAATGTCTTGGACATCCATTTTAAGTTGCACATAAACAGCTCAATCTTTCTCAAGCTAGTTGTGGCTGCAGAAGCAAAATCAGGTAATGAAAACATTGTTTTGAACTGGGAATTAATGAACAAGTTACTCACTAATC
Organism: Phoebastria nigripes; assembly: GCA_035582835.1. Classification (NCBI taxonomy): domain Eukaryota; kingdom Metazoa; phylum Chordata; class Aves; order Procellariiformes; family Diomedeidae; genus Phoebastria; species Phoebastria nigripes. The sequence goes on from JAYKAV010003064.1 coordinate 3,813, forward strand.
ATGGAGATGTTTCTTCACAGGCTCAGCTAGATGCCCTCTGGTTTCTTTCCCTTCTTGAGCCACTATAGTGATGAGGCAAAATAAAAGCTATTACTTTTTCTGGGAATTACTAGCTCAGAATTAGCTTGCAAGCCAGCAGAAGAAGAACAGGGTCTTGAAGGGCCTCCTGTCAACTTTCTCCTTGTTCAAGCTGAGTGGACCGGCCACGAGCTTTCATAGGTGGGCCATCAAACAACCAGAGAGAAACACTACAGCTCTAATAGGACATGCTTATTAGTGAAAGGCAATGTGTGATGAACAAAAGTCTTTCAGATTAGCCTTTGCTAGGTAAGGATATTGTAGGAAAAAAAAAATTGTACAAACAGGTTGAGAAAAAAAAGTAGCAGAGAAATAAAACTGAGGTTTTGACTGTCCTGAGAGATCAGGACTATAATGCTGGTGTAAAAGGCTTTCATATTTACCTTTTAATATTGCTTGATAACTACAAACTCGTGAAGAGTAGGAACCAAGAATACCCAAGCATGACCAGTGCATTTGAAAACAAAATATTAGCCCAGGTGATGCATTTCAAAGTGATCTGCTTTTCAGTGGACGGTATGTGGGCGGATTTACTGGTACAATAAAAAGGAAAAAAGGATTTAATTATGTCTGAGGTAGGTATTCTTCATATCTCTAAAGAGACTCAATCCTAAGGCCATTCTAGAACACAGCACAGGGTGACAGAAGGAAAGCTTCACTTCTTTTCCCGTCTCCATCTCAGCAGGTTGGGCATCTGCCCTTTTAATCCCACCTTCATATGGTGGAAGGGGCCCGAGACATTTCTTCCTTAGTTGCTCTGCTCTGTGTCCTTTCCTGTCTGGAAAGCAAGAGGTGTTTGGGATACCACAGGTGAGCAAGACTGCTCCCAATACATGCGTAATAAATATTAAAAACTTCTGGCAGCACAGTCTGCCGGCAGAGGAAATAAAACTAATATATTTATGTAAATCAGTATATTCAGCACAGATAATACATGACCCAAAGACTCTTTTGGCTTTTTTAGGTTTAGTGTAGGTGGGTGGAAGGTTCCTCTGTGCCTCCAGTAGAGCAGAAAGATTAATGACTCTGGGAGAGAAGGGAGGTAGGATGGACTGAACACAATGGATGAATCACTGGAGCCTGGCCCTGAGGAAAACCAGACATCTCAGGGCTACACTACCAGGAATGCAGTGGTGCCCTGCTTGTGCATGGGATAGAACCTGCTATCGTTTCTGTTACCTAGTTTGATAAAGGAGATAAACAGCTTTTTTACAACTTTTAAAAATTATTCATATTGTGAGTTACTAAACAACAACTGAGGCCAGGTGGAATATGTAGGAATTGTACGAGGCTGAAGTTATTGCACCTTTCTATGAAAAATAATTTCAACATCCCTCATACCGTTTGAGTTATGTCCTCTGTCACTACAGTGAATTGCAAACATTTGTAGATGTCTCCTTGTATACATCTGTGCATATATTTGTTTATATAAAAGAAACATCTTCAAATGAATTGCTGGTGTTCAGCAGTTCTGGCTATGGGCTCAGACCAGAAGGCTGGTGAATCTAAGTCAGGAGAAGAATTCATATTTTTAAGCATGAATCTTTCTTCTCAATGTTTTCTATCACCAGGATATCTCACATTTTAACATACTGTATTCTCTGTGGGGTGAAGGCTGGGCAAGGGGACACATGAGAATAATCCCTCAGTGCCTGAGCAAACCACAGCCCGCAGCCACGAACATGAAGGATGCCTGGTCTTCTTTCGGCACGCCGGCTTTCCTGGAAGAATATTAAGTCAACAAACCACTAGCTCTGAAGGCATGCTGTCAGCTTGCACCTTTAGTACTACTCTAGTCACTTTAACAGAAAATACTCCGTCCAAGCCTTCTGTACTGCATATATGGAAAAGGATCTCTTCTAACCAATACAATTCATCACCATCAGAAAGAATATATATTAAATCTTATCTGGATACAAGCACCAACTGCAAAGCCCTTTATAAAACTCCTCTTTGTGACAAAAAGAGCAAATGACCTCTTTCCAGTCTCTCGTATCGCACTTACTCTATACTTTCCTCCCGCCTTTTTCCCAGGCATTCATTTGTCCTCCAAAGGAGTTGGTTTTACTCAGCATTGCCTCCACTGACCCACACAGAACTATGTGGCGGGCAAGTTTTAGGAAAGAATTCCTCACTTTTGGTAAAAGTTAGTGAAAAGAAGGGGTAATGCCTTTTCATACTTATCTATCAATCTCGGGGAAGACAGAAATAATTTTTTTTTCACCTGCATTGAGCTCTTCCCCTACCCACACATGATAGATCTGTTTCCACGTTCTTGCACTCGCTTGAAATAAAGGTCCCCTCTTTACTTTCCAAAAGGCAGAAATACACCAAYGGGCTGATGTGTATGGAGACCATTTTCTTTGCCAGACCAGATCTACGTACAGGCAGAGCAGACTGCCTTTCCACAGCCCCACCGCCGCGGCCTCTGCCGAGTCTCATCCATGGCTGGAAGGGCTGCATTTTGCCTACCCTGCCAAGAAGCCTCATGCCCTCATGTTTTTTATGGAAATGGTGAACTCAACCCATGGCAATTCTGAGACCAGGGTGTCTCACTGCTGTTATATAAATGAGATATTACAAGACACTCTTTCTGCAGAAATAGCAGCTCAGCTAGTCCACGGGTTACCTGACTATGCATTAATCATCCGTGCTTAAATTCCCCTGGCAGTTTGCATCACTGTGTGACAGTCTCTGGAAATGAAACCGTTAGTGTCAAGCAGCCCCGAACAACCCTCCACATGCCTCTGGTGAGTGAATTTGAATCTTTAGCAAGAGGAGTGACTGCAGAGTTTTTCTCTGACTCCCGAGCCCCAACTGCTACTGTGAAAATTAAACAGGCAGCAAAAAAGACCCACGAGTAATGCCACACATAGTTGCCATAAGGATAATAGCTGGCATTTGAGTCTCATTGGCCAGTTAAGGATAGCATCCAGGATGCCAGAGAGGTCGCCATACCAGACCTGGGATTTAGAAGCGAGATTAGAGGCAGCTGTTCCTTTATCAGTGTAAAGATGAAAGCTCAGGGTATAAAAATAAAATGCAACTGATCATCACTTTCCTCGGAGGCTGTAGCCAACTTCAACAGCGGCTCTTGCCTCAAGCAGCAGTGGCGGCATCGTGGCGTGCCCACGCTGCCTTTGTGGAGGGCACTTGGGAGCACGTTCCTCGTCCCTGTGCGGTGGCTGCTGGTGTCTTCAGGGGAGCCTCCCAGTTGTCACTGCTTTGCAGCTCCCTGGAGGGATGTGCACTGGGGAGGACAGCTGCCCTTACAGAAAGGCTTTGTTTGGAAGAGCTTTGCTAGTGAATAAAACAGCTGTGAACAATGTTTGGAGCTGGGATGAAGGGTGCTTGCTTTTGTTTTAATTTCACAGCATCATTTTTCTGTAGTGAAAAGCATCCATGTAACTTGCAGGCTGAGGAGAAGCATCTTTCATCTTGCTTCCAGCCTCCTCGTTGGAGGTGAACAGAGCGGGGCCGAACTGCTCCGCGCCCAAGGTGGTCTCACCCGAGTCCACAGTGCTGGGGGACAGCCACCATGGAAATGCTAAAAATCGTGCTGTATGGGCCAGGGCAGACATGGCGTTTCCTACAAAAACAAAAATGTAACTAACTGTCACAATGCAAACACAAAGCGAACTATTAAAAAACAGCTGATCCTAGTATGCCTTCATGCAGGTAAGCTGTTTTCTTTATAGCATAATAAATCTTAACTGTTTCTACAAGCTGTCTCTGTACAAGGAGATGAGAAGAGAATACAAAACTTGGGTGAAACATTTCAAAACCTTAATCCCAAGAAAGGGTACTCTTAAACACTGCTTATAATTTCTGCAGTATTTTATTAAACAATTATTAATATATCATTTGTTTAGAAAAATTAAATTATTCAAACCAACATAGCTTAAAAATTTGTCTTCAGTTAAAAATGTTTTCCCTCTGTGAATATATCAGATTGCCATCATCAAGTTGCACAGTGAATTATTTATTGTTGAGATGTTGAGTTACATATACCCTCTTAATTCTACCCCTTAGCCTCTATCACCATACTTTTTTCATCAGCAGAAAACACTGTTAATTATATGAAACAGTATGCTGATATGATGTGTTCTTCAAGCATAGCTACGAAACTAGAATGGTTATGAATATCTAAAAGGCATCATCTTCAGGAAGGGACCAAGCAATGAAAAACTTCATTCCCCAAAGTGATTGCATCAGAAAGTTATGAGCCCCTCAAAACTGTGGACTTGAACAACACCTTCCTAAACTACCAATGCCGGATTTGTTTTATTGTACAATCGGATCATTTGCCTTGAGAATGTATCACCACAAGTTGTAAGTCATAAATATTTCACTGTGTAACTGGGGAGTACTGGATTTTTAGACAACTCAATAAATGATTACCAGATTTCTAGGTAATTGACTTTCTTTTAGCTGGCACTTAAGTAATTTATTAAAACAAAAATGTCAGGATTGTGTCAGGTAATTAAGAGAATGATACTTAAATCCTCATTTTGGTTCAGTTCTTACGCTGGCCTTCATTTACTTCACTTCTGAAAAATCATCAAATCTCTAGTTCCCAGTTTTAATGATATGCGAACTGACATGGCTGAAATTATGTATTTGATCATTCTGTAAAACTCTGGAGCCCTCTGCCATGCCGCTGTTGGACAGCCACAAAAAAAACTCGAGTACTTTCTATAAAATACCGGGAAGCTTTGTGGAGCGTGTGTTAATCTTTGGTCTGAACATCAGAACAAGCAGGGAATCAAGCAGAAAACAAAATGAAAATGTCAAGAGTGAGGAATCTTAGTCACTTAATTCTTCATAGACTCTTTCTTGCTCGTAAATTAGATTTAGCAGAGTGTCTCGGTATGTAAAATATACATGAAAGAAAAGTCTCCTAACGGGATCAGCAATTGTAATCGTCCTCATTTACTTATTGCTTTCAACTAGTTAGAAAATTGCAGGCAGAAGAACAGACCATTACTAGAGGACCAGCAGATCTGCTGCGCTCTTTGGCCATGACAGTAACTGTATTACGTCCCGGGAGAGGTATCATACCAAGAAGCAAGGGATCAAAATGTGCTTTCCATTACTTTGGTCCCTGCTCAATTCAATGACCTTGTGCAGTTTAAACCAAATGAAACTCTATTCACTTCGTATGCACAGCATGTACAAAAAAAAGTACCATAAACCAGCTGAACTCCCCAGGTTTGATTACCACTTGCATATTTATGCAAATCGTCCTGATGATTTCTGTGGAAGTGACACAAAGCAGAAAGGTTTCCTACAGTTCGTCTTGGAGGGAGGGGGCTTCTTGTCTAATCACCCTGAATAGGTGAAGCTACCAAGGCACTTGCTGACAGTGGGGCGTATCGTCTTTCCCACTGGACAGTGCCTGTCCTAATGAGTGCCTGCTTGCTCTCTCTCTGCAGAAAATGGTCTTTCCTGTACTAAACAGCACATTTAACACTGGCACTCGTCCAGAGCCTAGGGAACGTCAGCTGTATGCTCTGCCTCAGTTCCTTTCCTGCCAGGTAGACTGGTATATGTGATCAAGACTGTGCCTCTTAAAATAGCATGCTGGAAACCGTGCTGCTCAGCACTCTCCAAACGTTAGCTAATTGTCGCAGCAGCCCAGCACAGCACACGCCTGGGCCTGCGCTCTGCACTGATTAGGAATTTGCGCACATGGGGAAGAGTGTGGGGGAGGACAGCAAGAGGCAGTGATAAAGAAAATCAAATCAGACAGGCAATCAGGGAGAGAACAACTGGTAGATAGAGTTAGGAGTGTCAGGGATGAAGGCAGTAGCTCCCAGAGGATGCACGAGTGTTACAAGCTGGAGGACAGGAGACAAAGCTCCTTGCAAAGGAGACAAAGCTTGCTTGCACCAGCTGCCACTGCAGCATGATGCTCCTGGTGGTGCCAATGCACACGGTGGCCACTGAAGAAAAAGACCAGGAGATGAGAAGACCAGCCTGTTCAGAGATGACAACACACCTTCCAACCCAAGAGAGGACCTCCAAGCAAAATGATGGCTTTCAGTGAGAAACAGATAGACCAGGCTGCAGGAAGAAACCAGGAAAAATGACAAATACATCTGCAGAGCCCCAGTGGGAGTCAAACACACACAGCCGTGGCCAGTCACCTGCCTTCATGCCCTGCCTTCCCATATGGGCAGAGAGCCACCTGGAAAGCCTTCAGACACACCATGCTTTGAGTGTGCATCCCCTCTGGGCTTAGGAATGAGGACACACACACCTTGCAGGCTTTGTTCAGCCCACATTTAGGACTGAAGTGTCTCGAGACCAGGCTTGCTAGATCTCCCACAACTCTGTGATTTCCTGCTCATCCATCCCATACTCAACACAGCATGTTCAAAGCATCTTGTTTGAGAAGCTTTTCTCATCTGCCTTGTCAAAGATGTGCTACACACACTCGTAATGTCATACATTGGTGTAACTAGACTCTCACTAATAAATATTAAAGTTAGGCACGTAGTTAGTATTGAAAGGGGCATAACTCCCAGCTTCAGTCCATTTCTGGCACATAACATTTGGATTTTTGTGTTCTTGAGAAGCATAATTGCGAAACTCCCGTTATCTTTCTACTGAGTAAGCCATCATTTTGTTCATATACAGGCAGCGGAGTAGCCGATGAAGATGTCTGTGTTTCCAAGGAGTTAGCCCTTGAATTGGTGTCTAGAAGATAAAAGGGGCCTGAACAGCTAGAAGTTCTCCCCTAAAATCACACTTTGAGAAGCCCTGGCCAATTTTGCTTTATTACAGTGTTTTGCAAGAGTGAAATTAAGCTGCATAAGCATGATGGAGCAGGGAAGTTCTGCCTCACTGAAGAACTCCCCCACGCACCTGTTCTTGTAGAAACGGAGAGAAAACTCTTTTAAGAGATGAAGTACGAATCTGAAGCATGACATCATCAGAAGTATCTCGCTTGCTCGCATAAGCTATGAGCAGGTTATGGTTACCTAGCAACTCCCGCAAGCAGCTCACTTCAGCAGCAAAGCATTAGGGTTTAAGTGGCAGACGCGTACCTGGCTGTAAAGTCCTGCTCTATTCATTGGCAGAACCCAGTGTTCAGTGGCAGTAATCAAAAAAAGTCGGGAATATTATTAAAGACCTCCATTGCAGCCTCCAAAGCTAACTTCTTTGGGGACCCACTCTGTTGTGGTACTGCATATTAGATGACAGGCTTTTTCTCCAACAGAGTCCACTCTGAAAGGCAAGCTAGGAGACGCTGGTGAGACAAACAGGTAAGCAAGAGAGTACAGTGAGTGTCTCATAGACCTGCAAGGGTTGCTTTTAGATGACACTGGATGCCAGTGTCCATAAATTTCCCTCTGCAGCTCTGTATTGATCCTAATCATGTGCGTCCAGCTAATGCATGCGTTCTAGGAAGACAGATGGTTTTAACTGGAAGGCACCAAGCATGGAGGAATCGACCGTCTCCTGCATTCTGCAGCAGGGTGCCTGCAAGCTTCCCCAGGCGCGGCTGCACAGAGTCACCAGGAAAAATGGTGCAGAAAAGCCTGAGCAAACCAACTACTGGCATAACTGCTCCATAGGCTTCAAAGCCATCGCCACAGACTCGGTCAGGTGAATTACATATTTATTAGTCTTCACATTTGCAAAAAAGAACTGCATCTCTACTTGCCTTTTCCAACCCATGTTGGCATATCCTGAACCATTCACGCAGTCAGGAGTTCACCCAGATTTGCCAGATATATTGGCATCCGCAGAGAAAGGAGACACCTCCCATTTCTACATGTCAGTGTCCAAACTGTCTCATTTATGGGGGAGCTAAGAGATAGCCAAAGTCTGCAGCAGATAAGGGGTGAACTGATAGCAGTCTATACTGAGTAGCTGAGGAAACAACGAATTGCGTGAGCATGGTGTAATGCAATATATGATATTATTTGTAATCTCATCAGGCTTTTTGTGCCTTCAATTGCTTCCTCTTCAGATTGTCATAGATTTATTTCTACACGACAGTCACAGCTTCTGTTTAATATTAAGGTGCTTTTCGTTTTTCCTGTCGAAACACTGCAATTCTAGGAAATGCATCTATCACTTGGGTGTCTAGCCCTTTTGATGGACTGTTCTCAGTCAATTCTTTCATTAAAAAAGAGGTGAGCTGTGATGTTCCTTCTAGCAATATTTTCATCACACTGTCCTCTCCTGCAAGCCTGTCCTCTGTTACAGGATATTGCAGTCTTGATTAAGATAGGGCCTGTGATGGGGTGATAAATACAGATGTAGATAAACTCCCCAGAGCAGGGCAGAGAGCATGGAAGAGGAGCCCTGTGCAGGGGGGAGTCCGGGCCCGCCAGGGGCACCCGCTGACACCGCTCCTGCTTGCCCACAGGTCTCTGGGGACCACCCGTGGCTGGTGTACATGGGTGTACCTCCCTGTAAGAGGAGGGCTTTTTTGTTTTGCAGCACTACCTGTATAAAGATAAGCTGTATCATTACGGGGCTCTGGTGGATGAGTTTTTAGTCATACAAAAGAGGTGGATGATGAGGAAGGAAACTATCCCCTGACCATGAGACCCAGTGGATTGGGCTTGTATTTCACCACAGCCAGCTCACAGCAGCATTGCTGCTATTTTGATGTCTTTGGGGGAAAAAACAAGAGGGATCTACAGATGTTAGTCCTCTGTCTACTGCTTTGGCATTAGTGTATCTGAAAAAGCTTAGTCCCCCCAAAAATGTTACACAGGTTTATACGAACAGTCTGAGGCCCAGGAGTGAGGTGAGCTATTCATGAACACACTGGCTAACATTTACCAGTTTCCTTCTTGTTAGTAGCTTCATAGGTGAAAATGCAAGAACTGCTGTCAAGGAGCAGGTGAACGGTCCACCTGTTACCATCTCACTGATTCTTCCATTCCCCAAGACTGTAGAGGAAGATGATGAAAAACCAAATAGTAAACAAATACGAGATTTGCCTGCTAGCAGGGAAGGGAGACTACTTACTATCCTTATGCTAGTAACTTGACTTCTCTAGAGACACAGAAGCTTATAACCTTACATTAGATGGGATAGAGAAAATATTAAACGAATACTTTAATAATTTATACAAACATCTAATCCTTTTTATAGCCTCGCTAAGTTCTTGGCTTCAGTGGTTATTGTAGGAGGTTAACTGTACTCTCTATAAAATTGACTTCCTCTTATCAGATTTCAATTTGTTGCCTTTAAGTTAACATCTTGTTCTTGTGTTATATGAAAACTAAAGAGCAGCACCCATTTTACCTTCTCCATGACGTGCATGGGGAGGTGGGGATACGACTCTGTCACGTCCTTCTTATCCATGTCCTCTCCAGATTCAGTGTTACTAATTGTTCCAGCCTGTTTTCCTGCAAACACTATCCTTGTGCACCAAGGCCGTCTTTCAAGATACCAGCTTCTTTTATCTGTCATGGTCCTTTCAGTGTGGTGGTCAGAGCTGCAGGGCGCTGAGGGAGGATGTGCCATTTGAGTCTCGCAGTTTAATGCCATTGGGGCATCTAGTTCTGCTCAGCTGTCTCGGGGAGGACTGACTTCACCTGGTGAGGCTGGCAGAAATTTCGCTTCATTGACGAGCCCACGGCTGCATTCCCCTAGCAAAGAAAAAAGTCAAAATGAATGCTGCTGTCCTGTCTAAAGCCTTCAGCAATCCTAGAGAGGAAAGGGACTGATTGTTCTTTAGCCTTCCCTTTTTCTTCTCAACAAACTGTTAGGAAAGAGTAGGAGCTGCTAGAGAGATAACAAGAATAACAAAAATCCCTGCAGTGCAAGATATGTGGAGGCTCAGAGAGTCGTGGTACCATCTGTGCCTGTCTATTTACAGCCAGAACAACTAACGCCCAACTAATGGTGAAGAGAAGCAGAGCATCATGTCATGGAGACAGCTCTCTAATCTTACATAAAAGCAGCTTTCTGAAAAGCCTGAAGTGTTCAGATGGAGAGAGGAACGGTCACAGTTTACACTTAGGAGGGTTTATTTATGGAATGGTGGAAACACCTCTTTGTTTCAGCCACGTCCTTTGAATGATCTTCATCTGAGACTCCCAGGCAAGTTTGGTCAAAGCTTTTTCAGCAACACAAAGTTTACTACACACGAAACATGGCATTACAGATATATCCATGGTTACAGCAAAAGATCAATAATGAGGGGGAAAGCAAGTAAGCTGTCAAAGCAGTCTGCTTGTTTTGATTAAAAAAAATATATTTGTATTTGGTACAGCTGCTGTGTGAAGAGAATAGGTATTAGTCGAAGGGAATGAACGAACTCTTCCCTTCATACTTTTCAATGAAAATGTTTTGAAAACATGTATGTTTAGGCTGAAATTTTAAAAAATCATCTTTGAAATACAAGGAAAACACAGAGTTAAATCCACTGTATTTACTTCCGTGGAGTTGTCCTCAGGGATAATTTTAGACCCTGTGACTCAATTTGACTCCAGCAGGGATAAGAGATTGGACTGGAAGAAAGTATTGTTTTCAGGTGAAACAGTTGCAGGCAATTATCCACCTAACGAATGGAGCTGGGCATACAGGGAAGGGGCAGGGACATGGTATATTTCTGAAGCAGGAGACACACCCAGGAAAAAGAGAACCTGGGGACCAGAGAAAGTCCCAGATGAACGAAATAATAGGTAGAAAGGAAGGAAAAAGCATTCGGACTGGGGAAGTCCCTGTACAAGGGAAGAAAAGTTCTATGTCTATGGTTAAAAAAAAGTATATAGAAAAACAAATTAGGTTTCACTCAAACCTCAGCTTCAGAGGAACTGATACATGTAAAGAAGTCTCTAAAATCAGAGACTTTTTTTGAATTCATAAAATATATGGGTTTAAGTGCTCAACTTGTGCCATTGGAAATTTTAGATGCTAATGATAAATCAACATCCACCTAAGTAACATCTGAAGTTATAAACACTACCAGAAAGTGTACTAAATTTGCTTGCTGTTCTGTCTCCATTGACTTCAGTGGAGCAGGGAATTACTCTCTCTGTCCCTTTATGTATTTTTTTATTTATTTACTTATTTCAGAACAGATATCTAGACCTCTGAACACTCACAAAAGTATAATAAGAAAGGAATAAAACCCACAATACAAGAGAAGAACAAATGGTCACCAGTGAGACTGGGTACACTCAAATATAGTCACACCCCAGTGGACAGAGGGAGTATACCATTATCATCATCAAAAGTTCTGGAAGAAAAGATGAGCTTTTCAGTATTATGTTTGCTCACAGAAACAGGCTCCTGCAAGAGGTTGGTCTTTTTCCCTTCTGACTGTCAAGTTTCAAGTGATGAAGGAAAAATAACTCATTTTGCTGATAAATTGTAAGGCTATAGAAATGTTCTGTGACCATTCAAATTACTGCCTCAAAACATCTCTGGAGACTTCCACCAGCCTCTCAGTACTCTAATATATACAGTCCAAACCTGCTAATTAACAAAAGTGCCTCTGAAGATTGTACCACCAAACAGATGCAAATTACTCCTCTAATTTCTTTCTTCATTACATTCCTTGTTTCCTTTGATGCTGTAACGCCTTTTTCTCCCCATGACAACACACTAGCGATGGCTGATAACATCTTGAAAGTAATTGCTAACATTTGAAATTTTATTTTTCAGCTTTAGTCTTGTAGGGACTTTTCTTTGACTGTGTCTGGAGTTTCTTCCTACTCCTTCTTCAGCTTTCTCCAATCCTCCAAGAACTGATTCCCCTTTTCTTTGGAATTCCAGGACTCTCTGCTCTTGTTTTCTGCTTTTCCCCATACCTGCTTTCTTCCCCCCCCCCCCCGCTTTTTTTGGCCAACCATGGCAAATAGTTATCAGACCAAATTATGCCATTTGTAAATGGGGGAATGCCACCAAATTTAGTGGAGTTGAAGCATGGCTACATGGCTTCATCCTGTATTTTTTGTGAGGAGTTTATGCCCAGCTCCTCTGTGATATTTTAGGTAACAAATTCCCTTTGACATCAGAGTTGCCTAAATACCTTTGAGGAAGTGGACCTCTGACAAGGATGCCAATGCAACTTGCCTGCACTGAATAAGAAAATGTATGTTTGTTAGAAAAGGAATGGAAATAGAATGAAATGCCCCAGCAGCTAGTCAAAAATAAGTTTCTTTCTATATATAATAAGGACATATATATATCTCAATATATAGGTATGGATATTACACATTCTTATAAAGACAGTAAGATTCTTTTATCTTTACATATGTCCTATAGTTGTTGAGTAGCAACAACATTTTCAACTCTTACACAGTTTTACACAAACCAAACTCCTAATAATAGAAAAATGAAGACATTTGGAATAATGTGTTTTTATGTGAGCTATGAAAAGATGTCCTTGACTAGCCAATTGTCTGCTTTTTACATATTCGGGTTCTTGGCAGTAATACATTTGGCATCCAGCAAATTTCCCTGCTTTTGGCATTTCTTGGTTGTTTCTCCTTTTGCAAGCGAAAGATAATGATAGTAAGCACAGGAGAAGATTTGCACCTTTCATTTGTTAAAGTTCAAAATCAAGCTTGTTCCATAAAGGAAGCACAGGATGAACCGCTGTGGTGTAGCTACGGAGATCCCACACGGGAGTGTGATCAGAGGAACTGAATGTCCTACGTGGGCTAGAGCTAAAGAACGTTTCAAATGCAGACACTCACATAGTGCTATAATTTGTCTACAGAAGAGGTTGTGAAGACATTCCTTTGTTTAATGGACCAGAATGTATCAAGGATATGTTATAAATTAAGTAACACTGACTTAGGTTTCAGGGTACTGCCAAAAATAAGTATACCAAGTACTCTTAGAATGGAGAATGAAAATAAAAGCAGGACTTAATCTGATGGTAAAATGAGATATTACTGAATCCATCCAACTTAGCAATTTAATCATTGAGTAAAAACAAAGTAATTGGTAACATGTACACTAAATAAGTGTTTATGCATACCACAGAAGAGGTGAAGGCAAGAAGAGATGTTTTATTACAAGAATCAGCATAAAAAGCAGTATCTGGACTGCAGAAAATCATCACGAAATTGTAATAGAGATCCATTCAATGTTCAGCAAATCCCCTTAAATATTGGCAAACATTTCTGGGTCACGCAAGTTTTCCCGGGAATAGTCATAAACATGTAATATGGTATGACCGCAAATATCTCTTTTGGAGAATTATAGGAAACTAGTTACCCTACAGCACTGAAATCACAAAGGATGGTTTTAAACTCATAGCACAGCCAGAGGAAATGGGTAGGCTAAAAATAATAACTCAAGCCTCCTTTCATTCTTCAGACATCCCTTAAGAATGACATTAGTGGGGGGGGTGTCGTTCGTACAGGGAAGTCTTTGTCTTGGGTTAGAAAAACAGAATAAGCTCCTTAACCCTTCTGCATAGTCATGGAGGACTGACTTCAAAGAGGTCTTCTTTAGAAAAAGGGCCATTGTTTTCCTCCAACTGTGGCAGAAGCAGCCACTTTACTAGGTAACAGCGGTGAGTCTGCTCACTGTAGACTGCGAGTCATTTATCTTCTAAAGGAGAAATGCTCAGGCCATAAAATATACATATATATTCACATACATATATATGCATACAGACATTCACTTTGTAAACAGCTGTACCATTCCCAGCTGCCTGTCACCACATCTGTGTTGGAGGTTGCCAACTGCCCCAGCTCTGCCAGTGGAAGGGACCTTGTGAATGCTCCCTCACCTGCTTCGGGAAAAAAATGTTGGTGGGGTCATCTTGCTTTTAAGGATGAATATAAGCCAATAGTCACAGAGCAGATCAGGCAGAGCTGACACAGCAGAGCGGTGGGCAGACAAACGGATACCTCCAGGTGGTGGGCAGCTGCGAGCCCCAGGAGAGCCACAAGCAGAATCAATGTTGTCCTCAGGTGGCATCGCTGGAGCCAGGAGAGAACATCTGCCTAGAGCCGTGGGCAGATATGGGTCTCCTTGACACAGAAGACGACTGTGAGCTCCCTGTACAGTTGGCAGCATCCTGACCACCCAACAGTAATGACCCTGTTTGGAAAACTTCTCCAAGTCAAACCTGGAGCATTTGTAGTGATCTATTAAATCAAGCTGCTGATCTCTCTATGAACAGAGATGGAGAACTTGTGTTAACCTCACCACTGGTTCTGAATAAAAAGGAGAAATATCTAGTATGATACTCCACTCAGAAAAAGCATGTTATATAATTTTTTTTTTTTTCCAAAACTAAGGTCTACCTACAGTGATCAGACAGGCTTTCATTGATTTCCCTATCCTTTCGTATTTTCCCTTCAACCAAAATCAATGTAATTCTGGATTTGATTCCTCTGGTTTGCTGTTTGCATTTTTTAAAATCCACTGTTGAATTACAACATGTGTTACCATGTAGGTTTCCGATTTACTAAACTATAAATAGAGAGATTTCCTTGCTGTGTCCTGTGCAGTTACTGTAACTGCTCAAGGTTGAATGTTTAGTGGCATTAATGGGAACTCTACAGGGTGATATAAATATACAACAGGAAAATCACAATGTAGGAAAATCTAGATAAACCCATCAAGAAATGCACAAATATAGGCATTAGATTAGATAAATCTAAATATAGAATTAGATTATTTCTTCGTATCTGGTTCTGATGGGATACAAACAGGTGTGTCCAATGGCAGATATGAATTTGTGCTTAGTATACATATTGTTTCCTCCTGTGAAGAAAGGGATGAAAGTTTAGGAGTGGGTCTAAAGAAAAATATCAATGAATGGAAATGAAAGCCTGAATTCATTAGGAGGTTTGACATCAATGTTAGTACAGTGAAGATTGTCTTAGGTTTCACAAACTCTCCCCATATTCCAAGACCAAAAGTAGAGACTTCATAAAGCCATTTTGTTCATGAGATTCCTACAAGCATTTGTATGTCTTTGATTACATCCCGTTATGAGCTTTCCTTGAAGTTTCAGCTCCAGAAGTACCCAAGTCTAAAAAATGGAACTGAATTGATCACAGATGACACCTGCTGTTTACTCTCACCCTCTGAGTTTCACATACTATCAAGTAACACACAAAAAATTTTAGCCAGTAAAAATGGCACAGATGTAGTACAGGTTTTCCTTAAAAGATCTGCTTTCCTTGAAAGATCCTGCATAGAAATTCTGCCAGTCCCACCTGATGCTAGACTCCAATTAGCAGAAAGGTTCCCTGCTGTCTGTAAATCTGAAGCTAAACTTGAGGTGAGTGGAGCTAAGCTTGAGATGAGATTCCGAGGAAAACAGATTTCTATTTAGCTCATCTATAATAATAATTTCAAGCAAGACAGATCTGGCATGAGGTCACAGTCTTCACCCTACAAGAGATTATTTCCATCTCCTTTTCTTTGCTCCAGACCTGTCAATCCACATGCAATGTGTTCCTTCTCTGCCAAGGGCTCATATATCGCCACAGCTGCACAGCCTTTCTCCATCTTTGCGATACCCTGTACTGCATGCCCAGGTTCGCTTCATAGGAGCTCGGCAGAACAGCTGCTCTGACATCCTGGGCTGAGAGAAACCCAGTAGCAGTACTCCATATGCTTCGGAGCTCCAGGAGCTTCTTTGTGGGGCTTCATGCCCCTAGGAGCCTTGCTAAAACATACATGTCCCAGCTGCAGTGCTGCAACTCTTCTCATCCCATGGACCAACACATCCCTCGCATGACTTGATGTCTCTGCGTGTGCCTCTAACGCAATCAATACTGCCGCGCCCTTGCCAGTGATTCAGTGTACTCGTTTCTCCAGGAGGAAGAAAGGTTTCAAGCAGGCAGGAAACTAAAGCCACTGAGGTCTCAAATCAGCATGACCACTTAACTGGGTAGGTAACTCTAAGCACTTGACCAGTCCTCTGCAAGTCCTGCTGCAAATGTGTTCATCTGCCTTGCTAAAATGGGGGCTTAATACCCTTAAATTTCATGTGAAAAACACAAATGGCCACCACCTGAAAAAGGATCAGCCATAGAAGTGCTGAAATTTGAAGAAGTTCCTAAACCAGAATTTAGGCTTCATGGTCTGCTTTCTGCTAAGGTCACGTACCTGGGCAGTGTCATATTACAACCCTCTCTCTGCTATGAATCCCCCTAACTTCAGCAGAAGAATTTCTGAGTCATCAACTGGAAATAAACCCTGCTCTCCAGGGGCATCTCTCCCGGCCCTGGTGACAAGACAAACTCTTCCAACCGTGAGCCTTGCTCTCCATCAGGGCCCATTTCTAGCCCCAATCCGCGCTTGGGAAGCCACCCCTGCCCCAGTGCCCTGCACAGCTGGAGTGCCTTGCCCTGTGGCAGCAGGGGCACCTCCAGCCCCGCGTGCCCTCCTGATGCTCTGTGCCAGCCCGCAGCAAGGACAGGGCTGCAACTGTTGGCTCAACAAGCGGAAAGCTGAGCTGCAGAATATCAGGCAGGCAACAGGAGACCGTAAGTATTTAAAAAGCCCTTGGAAATCAGCTACCAGGTCTTTTCTTTTCAGCAGGAAGAGAATTATACGCTGTTATCTTCTTCCTCCTCTCATGCCAACAGCGTGACGTGAGGATGCCTACTGGTGCCACACCTGGCTCAGAAGTGGAGAAGACCTAGTCCAAGCACATATAGTATCTGGCAACAGCGTGAGCTGGTTTACTTCTTATCTCCTCAGCCCTCTCTTTTTTCCCCTTCCTTTTATGATTTCCTAGAAATGGGAAGCAGCCCCAGCCGCAGCTTAGTGCCCACTGAAAGTCTGCAAGTCTCAGGCCCTGAATAACTTTCTTAATGGGCAAAGATATAGGAGGGTCTTTGGCTCCCCTGCCCTTTCCCCAGATTTTTTCATCTGACCCCTCTGCAGCAGCAAAGTCATCAAAGAAAATGATGTAACGGGAACTAATTTAGATCATGAGAGTTTAGGAAGTTAAGGAGTGAGAAACAATTTGACAGGAGGAACAATTAGATTGGATTTAAAATTCTGCACCATAACAGGCTCTGTGTGTGTGATAATTACTCCTGAACGGTGGGGAAGTAGCCAAGCAAGCAGAGAAAGTCCAGCACAGCCACAGGTATATCTGCTTCCCACGTCTCCTGTGAGGTGCTTGCAAGGGAAGCCTTTTCAGCTGCTCATGCAGAGCACACGCATGCCGCAACTCATTGCTACTTTGACAAGGAGGTCCTCTTGCAGAAAGGAGGGAGCACACATCACGTTGACTCTGCACACCACAACCGCTCCTCTGCATTTTCCATCCGTATATTGACTAAATGCTACAATGCTCCTGATGCCTTTCCGTCTGCTTAAGAATTAAATAGTTGGAGAAAACAAGCTTGCCTTCCTGGGCAGCCCAAAATATTCTGTCATTTTTGGGAGAAATCCCCAGTCTGTACTAACCCCCAAGCTCCAAAATATAACAAAATAAATTAGCTCATGGTGAGCACTATTTTGAAATGACTAGTTCATTATCTCCTTGCCTAGGGCAGAGGACTGACGAAAGGAAGAAATGATCCAGATATTTTCTGGATTCTTCCTTGGGATAAGTTACAACTTTAATTAAAAATGCTGCCTGGGAAGATGGCTGAAGTGCAAAGACTCTGTTGGTGCCCGGAATGGATAAGTCTTTCTCCTTGAAGGAGAGCTATGCACATGTAGTCTATGTATTGCTTTCTCTGTAGTCTGTGTATTGCTTTCTCTGTCTTGATTTGGAACAGTAAACTGGAAATATATTTATTTATTTACTTTTAAGGAGAAATTCAGGATTGTGCTTCCCATTTGGAAAAAAAAACCACTGCTAAAAAACCAATGAGCTCACTCACTGTCTATCAGCCATGGTGGGCATTTCAGGTGCTGGGAGAAGCAGTGCTGGTCCACAAGCAGCCCCTACATCACCAAGCGGCTGTTGGCAAGGCCACAAGACAAGGCTCTGCCCTTCTCCCCCTTCCCACGTGTACATCCAGCTCCACCTACACAGCCCTCCCCTGCTCTGCAGCGCCATTGGCAGCTGGAGTGAAGGCCTTGTGTTCATATGCAGTCTAAACTGTCCTTTTCGAGAGAGATTGGCTTCTGCAAAGAAACCGACACCAGGCTCTGGGATAAACAAACCATTTGGAGCTGCAAGGAGCACCCAGTGATATCACTTCAGTGCAACTCCCCACTCAGGTCATGTGCAATATATGTATTGTGTTAATTTGTGTTGATTTGGGGATCATTTTCTTCACTTATAAACATGGTATTTCTGGGTAGTACAAGCATCCATCTGGGAATGGAGAATGGGCAGCACAGTCCTGCTCACCTTGAGTGCTGGTTTAATAGAACCAACAGCACTGTCACCCAAAAGACCCCTGAAAAAATTAAATAACATATACAAGGCAACAACTGCTATTTTTTTTCTTTCAAGAATGTCAAATGCATTTCTGATTTCTTAGTCCCTCAAAATGTTTTCAGTGATTTCTGTCCTAAATCTGCTTTGCTGCTATGATCTGTTTCTTCATAGATAATGCAAACACTCACAACTCCTCTCTACTGGGGCAGGATTGCTGGTAACCTTCCAGGGCATGCAGGATGTGACGCTGATTCCTAGATTGATTTCCTCTGCTTATATACTTAATAAAGTTTGCTCCCTGTGGGCAGTAGTGATTATGTTTGTGATAAGAATGCTTATTGCATTGGTTCTTCCTTTGCCTAGGAATGTATGCATTAGTGGCCATAGATGTGCAATGCATACCTGCAAATCCCTTCACGTCATGAGGAGGCAGTTGCATTCACAAGCCCTCCCATCCCTTGAGGCTTACTGGTTCCACATCCAGCAGAACTTTGCTATCACAGAAGGTCCCAAGGTTCTTTCTGAAGCAAGACCAGTCCAATGGAGCTTTAAAAAATGGGAACTAAAATGTTGAGTTCACTTCTCTTCTCATGAGGTGTCATAAGTGAGTGCGGCATTGGATTGTATTCACTTGCTTGGTCTGACAAGTAAGCTACAGGTATTTAATCTGCTGGATCTTCACAAGCTCAGGAATTCCATGCGCATTCAGCTCACTGTACTAAACATGCTAGGAGGACACAAACTATGCGTGTCCTACACAAATCCAGGAGACATGGGTACTGGAGACTGTTCCCCACTGTCACAGATGCTTCTGTGTACTGATGAGGGCTCCAGAAAGGACTGTCTTCTGAAGGCCGTGTCAGCAAGTGGATGACAAGTAGATGACAGATACCTCCAGAGAAGCAACAGTGATATTAGGACTGGTAAATTCCTAACACAAGCATTAATGTTATACACTATATCCAAATTATCAACAGATCTGCTATATTGGGATGTCTTACAAAAACTGACTTGGTCTTCTTACAGATACTGGCACAGACTACTGCTTAATTGGGTCATTATTAGCAGTTTAGTGAGGATACATTCAGTCACTCAGGTGGCAGTAGGTTACCTAGCATTAAGTGTTTAAATAATTACAAAATCACAGGTTCTTGACTGTAAATACAGAAAGGTGCCACAGATTATAAAAGGGAAGAATGGGGGGAAATCTCAATTCAGTAAAATGTGACCTTCCAGGAACAGAATTTGTCTTGCATCTTACTCAGTACAGTATTTCCACTTCATTTTCTGGCTTTTTACACTACTTAAGACAAAGAAATGGCATGTACTCATCTTTAAGGTTATCAGGTTATCCACAAGAAGATTCAGCCTAACAGAGTGTTTTATACTCCATCAGGCAGAGCTATTCCAGTGAAATATTGCTCCTTTCCATTCTGCAAGCCAATTGCAACCAAATACAACATATTCTCTATCCTCTTTTCAAAACACAGACATAATTGATGCTATTTCCTTGAGACAACAAAGAGTGAAAATAAAAAGAAGAAGCCAAAATTATTGAATTAGGTAAATTGGCTCAGGCTGCAAGTTTTAAAGCCTTTTAGTGTCCTGGGTCACTCAATAAATACTGTACAGGACCAAATTAGAGATAGGGAACTAATACAAAACTGAGCAAAGTTTGGGTTCAGATTCTCAAAGACACTTCATTCAGCCTCCAGAGTTCAATTCTGATAAGCTCAGTCAGGAAAGGGCTAACTGGCTGAAGTGTTACGGAGCAACATAAAAAACTCTGTTCATAACAAGCCTTTTGTATGATACAGACAGCTTTAATTTGGTGTGGGGCACAGATGATGCTGCAAAATGGTGGGAATAGAGTTCAGAAAAATTCAAGACTGAAGGGTCAAATTCTTTTCTTGGGATATGACTCCAATTTATGCCAAAACCCCTTTAAAGTGGTAGAGGTATAGGATATCAGTAATAGACCACATAGCTTAAAGTAGTTTGAATTGAATTCTGGGGAAGAAAGTCAAGGAGCAGAGAGACAGGAGTTCTTATTTCATGGGAACGTATTCCTCCATTTCTCCATAACTGCTGCCTGCAAAGAGGCTCTTTCCCTTTCTGGTCTGACACCTGCTACTTTGCTGAGCAATACCGGTATTAAAGGCCCCTCCACACCTTCCCATCCAGCTCCAACCTTTGAACAAAGCTTCATGTCACAACACACATTAAAAGTGGAATAAATACCACATGATAAAGTGTTCAAATGATACATCTGAGTGACTGTAAAAGCAGTGTCATCATCTTTAACCTATCAAACCCAGCAGGTTTCAAAAGGTACACTGAAGAATGCTACTCCTAACTCTGCCATACCACATCAGTGCTTGCCCTTCATCCTCTGCATTGTTGAGGTAAGAGCAAGTAAGATAAATCTGTTTTGGTTTGTCCACAGGATAATTACATGAGCCTTAGGTAAAGCATGCATTTTATGTAATGATTTGTAAAGTGGTTAGATCCAGAAGAAATGGGACAGCTTAGATCATGTTTCTGGATAACGTGGGCACCATTTTGCAGCCTCCACTGGGATAACAGCTCAGTTGCTGGTTGCATAATTCATTTTTATCCTGCCCAGCTGCATGCAAAGGTTAAAAAATATATAATTAGTCTCCTTCTCTGTTCCCACCTGGCCCACACAAACCCTGTCTCTTATTCAACCTGTCATTGTTAGCAGTATTATCCAGGTCTCCTGAAAAGAGACAGCAATGAAAAAAGTTATGGTAATTTAACTCAGAATGATCTTTCCTTTGTAGTTTGCACATTACTTTTGCAGATACATCTATTAATAACCTGTAGGAATCAGCTTCTATTTACGTAGCACTTTTCTTCCTGAAGGGTCTCTGAGTGCTTTGCTAACCTTAGGGATCATTTCATTCTTTCCTGACAAGTAAGGCTCAGTTTCACCTTTATGGCAAACTTCAGGCAAAGGATGGGGAGAGAGGAATACTGAGCCAACACACCTCTGCAGAGCCCCCAGCTCCCAAAGTGGGCTGCTAGAGTCCAGCAGAAGGTCTCCTGCCCCACGCAGGTATTGTTACTCCAGTGCCTGAGGCTCACTTTGTCCTTCCCTCCCTGCCTCCCCTCTGGCTGCACAGAAGGAGCCCCAGCAACCAAGGAGGTTCACACTGTTCCTGTGTGGTGATGCTCCCAGTTCCCACTCCATCAGCACTGAGCTCATCTCGAGCAATTCTACGGTGTTAAATGAATTATTTATTCAATTTAATTAAGTACTGGAAACCTCTGGGAATGCTGGGGAGAGAAATCCTGCATGACTGTTACTGTTATTTCTCTACGGGTTTTTTTGACTACAGGGCACCTACAGGCCACCAAGACTAGTTCTCATTGTGCTAGATGCTGTAGTGGTATCCACCGAGTTGTAGCTCAGTGTTATCCAGTTAAAGGACAAGAGGCAACAGGCACACATTGAAATACAGGACATTCCATTTAAATATGGGTGGTCAAAGACTGGCACAGGTTGCCCAGAGAGGTTGTGGAGTCTCCATCCTCGGAGATATTCAAAACCTGACTGAAGCTATTCTGTGCTTCTGTACACTTACATAGAGCAAAATGCAGAACACATTCCCAGGTGCTTGCTGTCACAGGTCAAAGTTGGAGGAAGCAGTGGCAGAGCGAAGCATCCTGTTCTGTCCACAGTTACTGGACAGGTTAATCAAAGAATTAGGATTCACTCCAGGACCTATTCTGATGGCCCATCCACTAGACCATGCTGGGGACAGAATATAGAGGGCCAGGAACTGCCCCCCTTTCAGAGCTCAGTTGTTACAATGGGCTTCAACATTGCTCAGAGCATGTCTGAGTCTGGCTTTTATAGAATACTCAATGGCAAAATGAAAGAGAAGTTTTCATGTGAACATAATATTATCTATATATAATACAGATATGTGTGTATATGTATATATGGGGTCATCCTGCCTCAGCTATAGGCTTTCAACTCTTAGAATAATTTCGTGGACTACTTATACATAGAGCACTGCCAGAGTTATCATCCATAAGTTTTTCTAGTGCCTTTTGTAACTTCTTTGCAGCGAGCTGAATGGATCCAGGTGCAGTGATACTACAGGTATACCATTTATACAAACAACGATTGCCTTCAGTGCTGAGCTCCTGGAGCTGTTCATTCAATGCTGACAGTCCCTGTGGGACTCCGGAGCAAATACTTTCTGTGAAGCAAATACTTTTTCAATGGATTTGACTTCAAAAGCAGTTTCTAGCAGCTGAAAAACCTGACCCAAAAAATTACTACTGAAATCACAGAGAACACCATTATTTCAGCAGATGCCTGGCCATATTGCAATCAAATTTATAGTCTCAAGCCTCTCCACTCTTATGTGTCTTAATCAGAAATAACTCTGTCAAAATCAACAAGATGATGTTGATGTAAAGCCTGTATTCAGAGGAAAACCTGGCCTTTTGAATGAATTGTTTAGCATTCATACCCATACCTCTTTGTAGCCCTGGCACATTGGAAACAGTGTATTAGGAGGGCTAGAAGAATCTGATCATCTGTGAGCGACCAAGAGTAAAATCTCTACAAAAGATTTTTCTAACAACGCTAATAATCAGGGCAGTGTGTAAATGAGTCAAAGGCCTGGTCTGCAAAGTTGGCACAAAACGTAGCTTTGTTGAGATCAAACCATTCTGCGACAACTTGCTACCTTCCAGTTCAGTTTTCAATGATGTAACCCTCTCACCCTTTTAGTTTTGTTGTGATCTTGTAGAAATGCTTAGTTTAATAAAATACAACTGCTTTTGATGTTATTGCTTGATATTGGCTTTCGTATGTCTTATCTTCCGTATTTTGTATTAAATAATATTAGATAATATATAAACATAATATTGCAGATATGTGACATTTGAGACATTAATTTGATGCAAAGTCTAAGCAAAATTAATCAAGATAGTACGGTTGGCACAAAGTAGTTTTTGTTATTGACATGATAGTAGTAAGCCAACTCTTTAAAATCCATACAGTAATAGCTTGGAAACAAATTTCTTTAGAATTTTAATTTCCTGAGGAATTTCACTTTTCAGTTCTACTTTAGAATGTTTTTATATTCATTTATTTAGTGTCAGAATTGCCTGTAGAAGAGGCCTTAGTCCAAATCAGTTCTGATTATAGTAAATAAGAATTTTCACAAAAGAAGCTCCTCTGCCTTGAAACTGTTTTTGGACTTCACCTTTGAAGATGCCATTTTCAAGCATACCTCAAGCTCCTTTTTTCAATAGTGACACAAGAAATCCCAGTTCTGCTCTTGTGTCAAATTTCCTTCCACACAAAGGACTGTCACAAAGCCTTCTGTGTCAGTTAAGCCTCAGATTCAAATTACGTGGACAATTTTGCTTAAGCGATATAATTTGCTTTTACCACTGGGGAAATCTTTACAATGCATCATGTCAATGTTTGATGCTAAAGACACTATTTTGAATAAGAAAATAATGCTAAATAATTAACCATATGCATCTTCACTAATCAGCAGAGCCTCAGTGAGTCCTGTTTATTAAACTCATTTTTGTTCCTTATGTGTGTGCTCAAGAGTATAAAATTACAGAACAAAAATAGCATCAGCATTTGTAAAATCTCTAGAGAAAACCATCTACCGGTGTACTTGACAACAGGGAGAACAGCTGGAGAGTCTAATACCCACCTCCTCCAACCACATAAAAAAAAAAAATTCTGGCAGACTGACTAAGGCTTATGCTCCATACTTCTTCCTAATTTTGTCCCTATAACATGATTTTCTCTGTAAGACACAAATATCTTGATTTTTTTAAATTTTTTTGGGGGGGGTTAACATGTGACACTAAGCTATGTATTTCCTCTTACGCAATTACCAGTTTAACAAGCAACTACCTTCACTCAACATTTCTGCAGCTTCCTTCTTATCACCGCTGACATACCAAATCTGTCTTCCTATTTGTAGGCTAGAAGCAGGGAGAATAGAAGTGAGATAAATATGTCCCTAAGCCGAAACTGTGCTCCTTGTCCCCTGGGACCAGCCATCCAGTATGTCCATTTAAGCAGAGTTGCTGGCAGAAAGTGAAAATAAACTACACTGGTCATTTTACATAGTGAGAGATATCTAACTTGGAGTCCCAGTTACACTGTTTCAGAACTGGTAGGTACAAATCATAGGAGAGGAGGACTAGGAGCACCAGTTCAGATACTGCAGGCAGAAAACCCATGCTGCCTGGGGAAAGTTGTGTAACCTCTAAGCGTGTGAGTCAAGGTCCAGCCCTCTGAGCAAGGATTTGACATCAGCGTACCAGAAAACAAAAACTGTACAGGGATGATAACAGACCGAAGTAGAAAATAGAGATGAAAGTCCAAGATTAATGATGTTTTTTTGAAAAGTTATATTGTTATATTGTATCTATTACATGGCACTCTACATAAAACTTAAGGCTCTGACATCCATTCAAAGATAACCTCACAACAAGCCATGATCAGTAGATTAGCATCTATCACTTTGTAGCACAGAGAAGCCATCTGTTTGATTAACTGTAGGCAGGAATATGTGTATTGGCAGACATCAGTGACAAGAGATACAAACCAAAATCAAATGGCAAAAGAGTGAACAAAAGTCAAAAGAAAGGAAATTGAAGAACTTCTAAAACAGGATATTCAGGTAATCCTACAGATTTCTGAGCAAACTGCTTCCCTGTGCTGAGAGAGGAAGATGCACCTTTCTCTTCTGGCATTGTACTTGTACATATTCAGCAAAGCTAAGAAAACAGATTCTGATCTAACCTGCTGCTTGCAGACGCTACTGATTTGGCATGAGGAAGAAAATGTAGCCAGTGTGTATTTCATGGAAGGGATGAAAGCTAACTCAATATTCAGATACGCAGACAATACAATAGAAATAATATTCTTGTAAGGCATTAGGCTAATTAAAGTATTATAAACTCTCTATCAGATTATCCTCTTTATTCTAGTGGTCCACTGGTGTCAGCATCCCTCACTGTCATTGCACATGGAAATCCCATAGAGACTAATTAAATTTTCCTGGCTTGCAATAAGAATACAGGGGATTATTTTTAAATCCTATTTTTACCTCTATGGATAAGATGTGACCAAAAGTACAAACATGCCTATGTCACCTTCTCATAACTGACACTTCCTCTAAGGTTTGGAAAGTGTATACCAGAGCCTGGAAACCAGGGAACCATGCCATTTCTACCAGCAGTTTGTCGACTGCAGCAGGATTAGTCTGGATAGACCATAGCACAKGGGTATAGGTGAGAAGAGAATCAATGACTTCATTCATAGCTAGAACTCGAGAAGAGGAGCCTGAATATGGTTATGACAGATTACCACCTACCAGTCTTTCTGAGAAGATAAAAAGGCAACTGTCAGCTCTGGGTACTGTACAGTGACAGAGTAAAAAGGGCCAAGGGCAAATGCAATGATGTGGGTGATGGATTCACATAATATTAGAAAGTGTAGCATTTGACATGATGGCTTGAGCAAGAGATCCTCCAGACTAACTTAAGATATACATCTTAGGGCTGATATGTGTCCCTCTTTAATTTGCAGAATCAAGCCAAGACGCAGTAAAAACCCAGGCACACCTTTTAAACCTAGTCAGTTCAGTGAAGAACCAGGCACATAACATCAGAGGCTGTATTCCCTACTTGTTTTGTGATTATTAGTTCACGGAAAGAGTAGGTAATGCTGAGTGAATATCAACCTTTCAGAGAGCAAGCTGTTCGTACCGCGTGTATTTTCGAAGCACCTCCTTCTGCTTCAGAACATTGGGAATAATTGCATGAAAATAGAAAATCTTTGTTTTTGAAGAGCCTGTGTTCCTCTGCAGGCTGAAACCTGCATTTGTTCTTACTTGCGTACCCCCGCATTAAGGACTCAGTCCTTGGTATCATACAGRATCGCATTTATGAGTGCAATGGTCCTGCTGAAAGCAATCAGTTACCTTGTTCATGTACTGACTTTGCTGAATTAGGACAAGAGTACTTTGGAAGTTAGGAATTGAAGCTCTGACTCCCTTGACTTCCATGAAGCTACTCCAGCTTAGAAAAGGTATAACAGAATGTCTGAGCACTAGTCTTGGGTTTTGAGTGCCTAATTATGGCTCGGACAATTGTTGCAATGTCATACTGATTGTGGCCATTGCTGGGAAAATAAGTAGTGTGAACTAGCGAGTTCCCTAGAAACGAAGAACATTTTGTTTCCTTTTAAATCTGGTTCCTATCTAACCCAGAAACAGCTGATGGTTTTTTTGAATCTGCTAGTTGAAGCTCAGGCTGTCTGTTGTTCTGCAAATAATTATGATGCTGGACTGATGAGTGGAATGGTAAATGTAACCACCTTCTTTTTGACACCTTAGGACTGCTTCCCTGCTCAAGGAATGGGTGGGCATCAGGCTAGCTGTGTCTGCTTGGATGACTCAGCCCCATTCACTGGCACTGACACTTCTGGAAAGAGTTAATGTGGTTCTGCTGACTCACGGAGGCAGAGGAATCTCTTTTCCCATTTTGATATACAGCAAAAGTGTCTCACCGGAGAAGGGACAGCAGGCAAGGGTTCCCAAGCAGGGACATGCATATGACTAACATGCAGACCACYGCAAGTGGTACCTGAGTGCTGCTTGAGAACTCAAGGGTCTCCGCTTCTGCACACCAACAGCTACAGCAGCTCTGGGAGCCCCAATCTAAGGTATTGATGCACAGCCTGGAGGCAGGGAGGAGTTTATTTTTTACTGCCAGTTTTACTGATGATGTTGGTACTGCTGTGCTTTAAATGTCACTGATTTGTCTCATGCAGCATCTCCAAAGTATCACAATTTGTCTCAGCTTGCTCTGCCAAAAGTCCTAGCCAAGGCCTGTGCATCTTCCCTATTGTAATCTCCTCTCTGGCTAGAGCACCTRGAACTGTCTCAAGTTCATTCATTTGGGCACATCACTGAGTTTTCCACAGTTCTCTGTCATTTCTCCTCTTCCACTGCTTCAAATGCAAACTCCTTGTTCTCACGTTCAAAGCCCTTCACAACTCAATCCTGCCTCATACCAGTCCTGATACTTGTTATCCTTCCACCGACCCTCACTTTGTCAATTGTAGCCTCCATTTTTGCTTCTCAATTCTACACTTCCCTTTATGACTGGGGACAAAAACCTGCAGTGAAACCAGTAAAGTCCCTGCTGCAGACTCCTTTACAATGTCTCTGTCATGTATCACATAGCATTGAAGCACCAGCTAGTAACAGCAAGGCAGAAGATGGTCAGGGCTGCAGGTTGGCTGAGGAGCTGCACACAGAATCTGTATCACACCCTGTCCTTTGAACTCTGATTCTCATCCACTTGTTTTCTGGAAAAGTTCTTTAGGATACAGACTGTCATCGACAATGCCTTGCGTTTGTGTGTCTTCTGTGCAGTATGGCAAAACAACTCTTAAATGCCCTGTGAACTAGCTTGTCTTCCTCTCCTGTGGAACAGGATTGCTTCACAGTCCAAGTGCCTTCCAACTTCCCAGGGAAGCAGGATTTTATATTTTATAGCTGGGTTTTAAAGCCACAGAGAGACTGAGGCCACACTGGAAGCTCATGGAAGTGCCAAACCCACGTCTGCTTAGTGCAGACTAATACCAGATTTCTGCACCTGTCTCCCTTTTCTATAGAGAGATAAATAACAGTAAAGGCAAGCCCTAGGCCATGTTCAGAACACGCTGGGAAACACAAAGTACTTGCAGAACTAAATGCTTTCCAGGGAGCTATTTTTCAATGTATTGTTGTAGTAAATGTTTAGATTTTCCAAAGACAAACACATAAAAGTCATTAAGAAATGCTATTTTATGTACAAATATTTTGCAGAACAATTTAATATGTAATCACACAAAATGTTTTCACATTCCTAGTACCTCCACATCATTGGCATTACACAACTACTGCTTTAGCTGACTTCTCTTTTCCTTCAAGAATGGCTGTGACATGTCGGGGTTTGCCCAGAATCCCGGGGATCATTCAGATGTTCAGAACATCCGTGGTTCATGAACTCACAAAGCTTGACACCTGGTCAAACCCACCCTATAATGGCCTTTAGCAACCTGGCAGAAAGTAGTCCCGAGTCCTGCAATGTGTATACTCTGTTGGGAACAAAGGTGTTATATTGCCCTTTAACCCTACCTGAGGTTTCTTAAAAATGACTCAGACTGCCGGTCTCTCAATTCTGCCTGCACAGACCATTTAATTTGGATTCATTATCTTTATCAACATATCAGATCCTAAATATGCCAGTTTCAGCCAAGCTCCAACACTGGATAGGTTTACTGGTGAAATAAATATGAGGCAAAATAGGTTATAGTTATAGTCAGGCTCCTGGCCAATAAAATTTAAAATCAGCAAGCGTGGCAGTTACAAGACAAAATAAATATAGTCCAGGGCTGAATCTTGCCTGAGCTTTAGAAGTTCAGCTGGAAGGAAGTCTCACATGAGTGAGGGTCTTATACAACCTGCAAGTGGGAACCTAAGCAAGAATGTGAATCCAGTCTTCCTAGAACACTGCTTCAGGTCAAAACCCATCTTAAAAACTTCATTGTATAAATGGAATACATGAAAGTACTGCATTTATCACTCTCTGTAGGCCACCTAGATCTAACCAACCTATATCATAGTTTTCTCTCTATTTTGTGATTACCTTAAGCCAGCCTGGTCGTGTTTTAAGATCACCTTCAGCTGTGGAGGTGCAAAGTTTGTTCTTTGGACCACTTCTCTCTTACACCCATTTCCACTGATTCTTCTCTTCCTGTCATTTCTTTTTGATCTTTGTCTAAAAGCCTCAACCTATATAAAGCATGCTACAAAAAAAAGCTCTGAAAGTCTATTAATACATTCCCTTTAGCATTCTCCGCATGTATTTCACACTTATCTTTAGATTTGAAGCAGTCTTTTTCAGTCTGTGCTAGTACAACACAGAGTCTAACAGAGTTCTGGACATGAGCTCCTAAGTACTCCTCAAAGCTCACAGAGCATCCTGTATCCTGCAGGCCCTCTACGTTACTGATACCACCTGATGCTCTGAACAATGTTTTCCTGATCTCTAGCAATTGTATTTGCAGCTGGATTAGACTTTGTAGTAATTGCCATGGATAACTCCTTCAGTACTTCTTTTGGATTCCTGATGGCAGTTGCTTTCTCTTGGTCCACACTTGGTCCATCAGCTGTGTGGTTTGCAGACCGCAGGAGCCCCACTAGAGCCCATCTTGACATGCAGTGGCTAAATAGCCCTAGCCTGGCCCTCACTGCTCAAACCCTCTCACCTTCCCTGCTGCCTTGCCTTACTCCCTCAGCTGCGCAGGTACAGCTTTTTGCAGGAGTGTGTGGTGATCTGGATAAGGGGTTAAAGATTGGGGGTAAGGTTGGGCTGAAAATGTTTATGATATTTTAATGTAAAAGGGCATGTATATCAAAGGTATTTTAAAATAGCAGTCATCTGCCCCAGCTCTTTGACGTGGGTCATTTTCTGGCTTCAGGGACATCTGTGTTTGTATGACTGAGAGGGTGGTGTGGAGGCAATATCCGCTGCTGATAGAAATGCATGTCAAATGATGAGCTTAGTGTCTTTGCTGAGATAGGTGTGTTGACTTCTCTGGAGAGATTATGCCCTTGTTCTCAGCCTGCTTGCCAACTGGCTGTTCCCTTTGTCTGGGCTTCTGATATTCATATAAAGAGTGGTACAAAACCCTGGCTTGTTCCGTGCAGTGCAAGGATCTGTTTTCTGCAGATAAATCTTTCTGACATGATGTAGCAGTAGCAAGCCGCTTAGTCTAACCAGCTTCTACTATCCGTTTCAGAAGCTTCAGTGGCCTTTAAGTGTTTCATCACAAATATTTTCTGGCAAATCCACAAGAATACCAAGCAAGAAGGAGGAGAGTGAAGGTTCTGATCAGTGTGCTCACAATCAAAGCAACGTGTCAGTATGAAATATCCCTTAGCTCCTTCCTCAACCAGCAAACCACTGATTATCAATGACTCTTCAAAGAGCATGTTCCACGGCCATTGTAAGATCAGCTCACTTCCTTACATTACTCTGAGATTCTCCCCCCACATCAGCTGTGAAACCATTAGCCAACCAAGCCTTCTAAATTATATCACAGAAACATTTTTCCTCAGCTGGGAATAAGTCTCTCTCTCAGAACAATCCCCAGGATGATTGGATCCTACTCTTTTCACAGAACTGAAACTGCTCTTTTCTCAAAGGAGTCAAGTACCAACTTCTTTCTCCTGACCCTGCCTCCCTCTTCAGCTGTTGACCGTGAAATTCTCCTTATTTACCTCGCACTTTTACAGAGATCGGTAACACATTGCTATACTTACTTGGTCCTAACATCTTTTTTCCTGTAATTGACAGTAGGTGTCTTTCCACAGAACAATATCTCTGTGATGTTACAGCTGGGTATCCAACCCTTTACTCCGTTACTTTCCCATCTTCTCTCCCATATGCAACTCCCTTCAGAAATGACAACCTCAAAAGCGCATCCTCTGTCAAGAAAAGTTTCACAGTTATTCCCTTCCCTCAGTGCAGATCAGCGTAAGTTTGCCAGTTGAGGAATGCTGCCTGAGGATCACAAGACTTGACTTGAATACAATTATGGATTTCCTTCTGGAATCTGTACCTGCTTAGGGTCAGTTTCCAGTAGCTGCAACGAGACTTCAGGCTCTAAAACAGCACCCTCATGAGATGCAACTTTAATGGCACTTGGGCAGAAATACTTATTCTTGATTTCATCTTACTTAAAGTATTTCACAAGCGATACTTTAATAAATATGTTTAGTTAAAATGTCATTAAAACAACTCTCAAAGATTCTGATTGTCCTTTACCATTAGTCTTCATCCTCCCAACAGCTCTGCAGTCTGTCTCACGAAACACCTACTGTCTTGTTACCTCACTATTCTCTTCTAAAATTTTATCATTATAGCCCACTTCACACCTCCTCTACCACACTGACAAATGCTACTGTGACCTACGATGAATATTATAGTTCTAGTTATATCTATAGAATCAAACCTGCAAAATCTACATCCTGATCTGCCTGTGACTTGTAGGTCACCTTTGGCTGGCCCCTGATTTCTTTATGCTTCAGCCTCCCCAGCCATAAAACTACCTTGTTCTTTGAGATTTATGGCTGAAAACCACAGAACGGAGCTATATATTAATACTACTTATAAAGTATTTTCAAGTGTGAYGCAACCTCTTTGAATGACTGAATCCATGCAGAGATTAATTACATCTAATAGACCTACAAATGAAATATCTGTAAAGGGCCCTCAACCAATGATCTAACATACTTTCTGCTTCTTCTACCCACTTGCTCAATTATTCCTTGATGAAGAGGAATAGGTATGAGGCACCCATGCATCTCCAACCTGAAATAAATTGGCCTCTCTCAGTTCTTTGCCATGGTAGTCTAAGTGATGCTAAATGCATGTAACCTTCCTGTGGCAGGTTATCTTTTCTTGCAGGAAAAGAAACTTAGCTCAACTCTCTCTCCCCAAACTTCTTCACAAATACCCCTGACTGCATTGAGCTGGGTGCTGGCAGTTGAGACCAAAAGAATTGAAGCTCTGCCTGAGAACATTTGCCACCCACATACTGCAACAGTGTTCAGGAGCTAAATCTTATTTATGAGGCTTAGTTTCATTTCCAGTCCTTTGTGCCAAAATCCCAATGCAATGTAATTTGTGCAAATGAATGGTCGCACAGTTTTGGCATTATTTGCTACACACTAGCCCTCTGTTAATCTGGTTTTGGGTCTATAGACATACTACAACAGAAAATCTTACAGCCACAGAAATGCACGGGCCTCTGGGTATGACAAAGGACAACAGGAGATGCACATAGAGACACATTGAAGGGACAATAAAAAGTATCAGAGAACTCTTAAATAAGAGACATTGAAATAGTGCCGAAAATTGTATTAACTGTGTTGTAACATCTGAGCAAAAACCCAGAACTGGAACCGGACAGCTTGCTTTGAATGCTTCATCAGGCATGTTTCTCTGTAATAAGCCAAACTAAAAACCTAGCCAAACTATAGACATCTGGAAGACAATACCCTTTGGGCTAATTTGGTACTGAACACAAGTCCATTTTGGTGCTCAGGTCTCTTTCGAATAGAAGGCAAGCAACTCTGGGTTTAGTCATGATATATTTAGACAAGGGTTTTGAAAGAAAACTGATTCACTACCTTCATTCATGTTGAATTATAGCAAATCTAAAATTTACTCTCTACCCTCATTCACTACCCTCACTTGTCTGAAAGACTTGAGAGTGGTATTACAGGAACTCATTCTCCAAGTGAGAACGTGTCCATGTGTCGCTTTGACGTGGGACCATGTCTGACATGGGACCAATGCCAACCTCAAAGGAGCGCCTTACGGAGTTCAGTTCTATTGTTTACATGAATTGTCCCATATATACTTGGGAAAGCCTAGTTTTTGTATTCGTGTCTCCCTTTTGCATCTGTATTTGTCAAAAAAGGGCTGCAAAGCCAAAGAAGAGAGTCCCAGTTCTGGATGCTCACCAGGAAAATGTAACTACCCCACTCTCTGCCCAAGGTAAAGGCTAAGAAATGTTCATCATTTGTGTCATTCAGTTCTGTCCCTCCCCGAGGCTCCAAGCGTCAAACTGCAACACAGCAAGCCTCAACCTGTGTCAAGAGTAATACTATAGCCAGCACAGTATCATGGAACAAGCTGGATTATCTAGCTTGATTTTAAACTATCATGCTTATAAAGCAGCCTTTTGAAAAATGCAGCCGAGTCTTACAGCTACCACACTTGGTAGCTTTGTGCTCCTTGTAATAAGCTTCCACGTTTAAGTCCTTGCTACAGGGACCGACTGCACCCGTCTGTGGGATGCCTTGCGCCTCAGCCCAGGCCAGGCTGTGGATGCCCGGCTGCAGGAGCAGCTCCTGGGGCTGAGCCCGGGCTTGCAAAGCACCGCTGGAAGGGCCCAGCCACTGCACCCTATCTGACAGTTCAAACTCCCTTCCTCCGCGTCTCCCTCGTCCCCTTCCCTTCCTATAAAGTCGAAATGAAAGTGTGTGCAGGGCGTTCCTGGATGCTCATTCCCCATCTGCGGCCCCCACCGCAGCCCGAGGCGGCGGCGGGAGGGAGGGCGCTGCCCGCAGCCACCCTCTTTCCCTCGCCCCTGCCCCCCGAGGGGGAAGGGAGGCAACTGCTGCGGCAGCCCCCGCGGGCCGCCCCGCAGCTGCCCTCTGGGCCGGGAGAGGCGGGAAGGGAGGGACCCAGCGGGCCCGGGGCACAGGGCGCTGCCCGTCGCGGCACCGCCCGCCCGCCGCTCCCTTCCCCAGGCGGCGGGGAACCTCTCGCCCGTGCCGCGGGGACGGCGGCAGAGCTGGAGGGTCTCAGCTCTCCCCCGCGGAGGAGGCGGGGGGAACCGGCGCCGTAGCGGCGGGAGGCACGGGAGAGCGGTCCCCGCCTGAGGGGAGAGGGGCCGCCTCTGCCTGCGTGTGCCCCATGGGAGGCAGGCGCTGCCTGCCCAGGGAGGGCAGCTGCCCCGCCGCGGGGCGGGGGCGCCTGGCCGGCACCTCAAGGCGCGGCAGCGGGGCCGGCCGGGCGCACGGCTCCTCCCGCCAGGGCGCGGCCGGGCCGGGCCGGGCCGGACCGGGCCGGGGGCGGAGGAGGCGGGGAAGCGGGGAGCCGCTGCCGTCACCGAGGCTCCCGGCTCGCTCGCCTCGCCGCCGCGGCAGCCCCAGCCCCGCTCCCACCCCCTCGCCTGCCCCCACCCTCTTTCCCTTTCTCTCGCTCTCTCGGCGAGAGCAGTGTGCCTCCCTTCCCAGATGGCAGCCGGCAGCGCCATGCAGCCTCCCGTTCCTCCTCCTCCTCTCCCTCCTCTCCGGCTCTAAGTCAATGCCATGCTGCCGCTGCTCCTCCCGGCACTGCTGCTGGCCGCCTGCCTGCCGCCCTGCCAGGGCTGGAGCCCCTCGGCGGCTGCCAGCGGGCAGGAGGAGCAGGAGCAAGAGCTCTTCTTGCCCCCTGTCAACTCCTCCTCCCGCTCCTTGGCCAGCCTCGAGATGGACCTCGACGGGGCAGCAAGCAAGGAGGAAGGCAGCACCACCAGCCCGGGCACGCCGGCTGGCCCTAGCCAAGAGCCTTTCCCTTCCGCTCCCACCTCCTCCGGGCAGCAGCAGCAGCAGCAACAGCAACAGCAGCGTCCCCAGCCGCAGGGGCAGCCGCAGCCCGCCGAGGACCCGCACTGCAATATCAGCGTGCAGCGGCAGATGCTGAGCTCGCTGCTGGTGCGCTGGAGCCGCCCGCTGGGCATCCAGTGCGACCTCCTGCTCTTCTCCACCAACAGCCACGGGCGGGCCTTCTTCTCCGCCGCCTTCCACCGCGTGGGGCCGCCGCTGCTCATCGAGCACCTGGGGCTGGCGGCCGGCGGCGCCCAGCAGGACTTGCGCCTCTGCGTGGGCTGCAGCTGGGTGCGGGGCAGGCGGGTCGGGCGCCTGCGGGGCGCCGCGCCCCAGGCCGCTGCCGCCGCCGCTGCCTCCTCCTCGCTCTCCTACCCGCCGGCGGCGGAGCCCGGCCAGTACTGGCTGCAAGGGGAGCCGCTGAATTTCTGCTGCCTGGATTTCAGCCTGGAGGAGCTGAAGGGGGAGCCGGGCTGGCGGATGAACCGCAAGCCCATCGAGTCTACTTTGGTGGCTTGTTTCATGACTCTGGTCATCATCGTGTGGAGCGTGGCCGCCCTCATCTGGCCGGTGCCCATCATCGCCGGCTTCCTGCCCAACGGCATGGAGCAGCGCCGCAGCACCGCCGCCGGCACCGCCGCCGCCGCCGCCAAGTAGCCTCTCCCGGTGACTTCCCCCTTCTCTTCGTCGTGTGGTGTGGAGGGACGCGGGGCGGCCGCCTCCCGCCGGGCCGGACTCTGCCGTGTTTTTCTTGTTTAAAGCGTGTCACAGGTGCGCGGCGGGACGCCGCCGGCCCGGGCGGCCGTGGGGCGCGCGGGGCTGCCTCAGGGCCCGGCCCGCCCTGAGGGGAGCAGCCCCGCCGCGCCAGCCGCCCCGCCGCCGCCGGAGACGACCAAATCCTGTGGGCTCGTTTTATATCTTTAATACCCGTTTTAAACGAACCTTTTAGTAAAAAAGAAGAAAAAAAAAAAAGAAAAAGCCCCCCCCAAAATCAACGCAGGAAATAAAAGACCCTCCCATTCCACCGCATTTGTTGTAGTCGGAGTAGCTTTTTTGTATATGAATGCGGTCAGAGCGGGTTTTCTCTTTATTTACAGAAAGGGAAGTCTCTTTTTGGCAGGATCAAGAACTGAAGCAGTATATATATATTGTTATTGCTGAAGCTGACCTTTAACGAACCTTTTACACTGTATTTCCCAGTTGAGATCGTGTGTGTTTATTATTGTAGCTCTGCGTTATTTGGCTTTTAATACAGAGGTTTTCTTTCTGGAGCCACCGTAGCCTTTTGTCGGTCTGTTTTTGCCAGGGTGGAAGGGAGGGTTTGGCCGATTTCCCTATTTTCAAACCGGCTGCGAAGCTCCTTTCCCAATGAGATGATATTACTCGGGTTGTTGGTGGAAAAAAGGGGAATCCCAAACCCTTTCTGAATGGCGTTTGTCCTATCCTTACAGTAGATTTAGGTCTATATGCCTACATCAGGGTGGGGTGGGGAACATGTCTGTGTCAGAGATCCTCCAAGGCAATTTACGTAGCACCGCTCCACAGACTATGGCTTTCTCCTCGGTTTGAGGTCAGGTCGTTTCTGTCCTGGGAAGATGAGGCCCACTCTTTGAGATGTGTTAAAAGCAGCCCGGAGGCAAGTCTCTGACTTCCACAAAGCGCATTCCTCAAAAACAACTCGGAGGCAGTGTATTTGTTGAAGGCATGGTAATATCATACCTCTTTTTCATCTACCAGTCCGCAGGGTTGCTCACAGAAAGCCTGTGGGGTGGAGAGAAGGCAGGAGCAGCCGGTCCAGAACTAGATTACGGCTGCCACTGTGCAAGCGTGCAAGGAAGAAAGATTTGCAAGATTTCTTCTTTCTTATTAAAGCAGACAGTTGCATAGCCTGAAATATCGCTTGTTGTATACTTCCAACTGTTTAGCCTTATAAGAAGTTGTTTCATTTGCCTTAGATGTGATTAGTCCAGCTGAAGTTTCTAAAACCAAAATGTGAACTAAGTGGGAAAGATTTGCAATAGGAATTCTCATTCCTTTGTCAACATCAATGTATTTAATTCGTTAGGGACACATGAACTTGGGGCTAATTCAGTGTATTTGTAATGTTGTTTTCTTCCCTACGTTTGGTGGAAATGACTGGTTGAAAAGTCTGGAAGGATTAAATTCTTAGGATTCCTATTTTTTTAATTGAGAACAAAATAAAATAAATGCATGCTCTATGTGTATGCTATCTGGAAAAAAAATGCAGAGAGAAAAAGACTGACAAACAGCAGAAATAAATCAAGATTTTAAAATGTTCCATGTTACTGGGCTACCTCTACACCCACTGTTTCTCCTAGTGATCTTAATGGGCACGTCACTTGACTAAACATCGCGGTTGTTTTCAGAAAGTAGAGGATCCAGTCACTGTGAGAAATGTTCATTTGACCTGTTGACCTGACGGGCACCTTCCCCTCTATGCTTAGTTTACAGAGCCCCACTTTTCTTGATGTGAAAAACATAGTGTCATTTCCACCTTGTGCAAATTCTTTTGCACAGAAGCGTGGACATGCTAGAGAACAGTTATTTGCCTGTAATGCCCCTTGTGACAGAGGAGCCTCTTCGTACTGAAAGGCAAGACTAGCAAGAGAACATGAAGCTGATGTTAACACCCTCCTGAAAGAGAAATGCTCTACATATGGAATAACCCCCAAAAGAGTTGCAATGCCAGAAGAGAATTTCTTCTTTTAAATGAAGATATATTTAGGCAGAGAGTTTCTTCTTTTGAATGAGATACATTTAGGCAGAGAAGTTAAGAACTTTTGCTGGAAGTTTTGCTGGCTTTGTAGTGTACAGTGCATAGTACTCACTGTGATCCAGGGAGCCTGTGCTTAAACTCAAGGTTGGAATCTCTTTTTTGCTTATCCTAGTTTCACCAGTGACGTGCCGTTGTTTTTTTCTTGAACTGCATCAACACAAGCAAGATAATGGTGTTACTGTCTGAAACAGGCAGCTTCAGTTATTAAAGGTTTTTTATTTGCAGTTCTTACAGACACCTGCAAGAACAGTAAAGCTGGTACAGAATGGTTTTGGGGTACGTCTTCTAACTTCTACCAGTATCAGCTTGAATACAAACCTTGTGAACAGGCAATGCCATACTCAGAATATTTTGCTGCTTCACTTAAAAAGTGTGATAGAAGAGAGGGATTTGCTTATAGTTCTTCTATAAATACGCTTGTAAGTGGAGCTGCTATTAAAAATTTGCTAAAATGTGAAATGTTTAAAACACAGGGATGGCATTAAAAAACAAAACAAAACAAACTCCAAAAGGCAAATCTTGTCCAGAATACAAAAACCCACAACATTTTCAGGGAGTACTGATCTCAGCTACAAAGTGCAAAGAGCACTTCTGAGTTAGGGAAGGTGTTTCCTTAGATCGCAGTAACCATTGGGGTAAGCATGTTCCCTTTGTAGAGGGAGGACAGTCCATGTTTCTGTGCCTTAAAGAGTACTTTGAGGCACAGTGGAGGGCACACAGATTACCTGATGTACAGGGTTTAGCCTGGACCTAACCCTTGGGTTTCGGTGAGTTGGCAGCAGGGTTTCTCCTGTAAAGAACAGAGAATGGAAATGCRTTATGCAGACCGTGAGCTTTCTTCAGTCACTAATACATCTAACACCAATAACCCTGCTCCCATAGCTATGGCTGCTACTGTGACTCTAAAAACTGATAATTTTGAGTAACAAAAGGCACACACAACTTTCACCCGCGTCCATGGGAATTTCATCTGAATTAAACCCAGAAGATTCAAGCCCAGAGCAATGTGAAATGATACATCTCCACACCAGCTAGTTTTAGATTTCAACTTGAGACACCAAAGTGTCTATTTATTTTCTTTTTCACTGGCAGTGGAGTTTTATTGTCTCTTTACCGGGGATGATTCTAAGCCATTTTTATTCATTTGGATTTATTTTTAAAACCAGTTGGTAGCAGGGTCAGCGCAAGAGCGGGATTAGTCACCATATATAATCCTTCATATACTCAGGGAGGACATATATATGCATATATATACATACATCTATACATAAGGACTGTGTACAACAGAAAGTCAAAAGGGAGAAGAAGGGTGGTGAGAAACAATTAATACTGAACGAGTAATACTGGTTTTCCTTCACTATTTGTTGGATCGTGTTTCCTGGTAAGTTATCCTGACTTTATTTATGTACATGTGTTTGTTGGAAAGTAAGGGATACCTAGAAACAGAGGTAATTTCTCAATTTCCTTTTTATGTCATTCAAGTATATTACAGATTTTTTTCCCAGGAACCAGGAACTCTCTCCAGAGAGAGATTCAGCGTTAGAAGGTACGAGGCTTCTATGCTAGTATTAGACTGGGACGTTTTTTGCTGTGTATTCAGGCCTCAGACCTGGATCTCTCTCCCTCACATACTTGTTTAGTTACTTTTTACAGATATATTAGAAGCAGAAGTATACAGATGAATATGTGGTTTTAGCATGGACACAGTCTTGCTGTTATTTGGTGCCACATTGATTCCCATAATGAAAATATAAAAATGTAGTACAGTATAATAATAATTATATGTAAGCATACTGTTGTTCAATAGGTTATCAGTAAGCAAGAGCAGTTTTGTATGTCAGGAGGTACATGGATATTTGGGGCAAAATTGYTATACTTGTTATTCAGGGCTTAGTTCACCAGTGCTTTCAATGATTAATATGACTGCAACAGCAGTACTATTTGTGCAGTGAATATTACTCAATATGAGTAAGGGCTACTGAACCATTTTTAATTAGTAAAAATACTAATTAAAAGCCTTACTTGGCTGAGTAAGTATTATTCATCGTGACCTCTGCTTGCTGAATAAAAGTATCTCCAGGGCTGACATTACGTGATTCCAGGGGCTGAACAAAAGCCCAATGAAATCAAATAGTTAAGTTAATTGAAGTTTTGTATGACTAAAGATCAAAGAATCTATTTTAAAGATATATATCTAGATATAAGAGTAGGTATTGCATTCTTGTTCCTCTCTGTTTTTTATACACATAGTTTATAAATCCAAAGCCAGGATTTCTCAGTCCAATGTAGGGCCTTGCTAGTTTGGAAATTAACTTCTTTCTGAAGCTAGTGTGAAAATGCCAGTTATTTTTCAAGGAATTTTACTGAGTAAGTGTCATTTTTTTCAACATATTTCAGGGAAAGGCCTTGGTTTTTCAAAAAATATTTTTAATGATTCTGGGAAAATGTGTAAATATCAAATCCCAAATGTATTCAGATTTCAAAAAATAAAAATTCTTTTTAACCAGTAACTGATTTTTAAAAGCATATTTTTAAAGAAAAACATCAGTTTCCATTTTTCCCCTCAGAAGTAGAACATTTCAATGAAGATCAGAAGCGCATATGAGTGTTCTACCTTGCAAAAGTGCTTTTGTGGGAAAAAAAAAAATTTTTTTTACTCCTATTTTTTGTGTGACACATAGCCATATTCTAATCAAGTGTTCTTTTCTGTGATTTAGAATTGATCGCAGCTTGTGACAGATGAGGAACTACATTTCTTGTCCCTCTCTCATAATAGTTCTGGTTAAATAAGTTGTTCAAAACAATTGGGGAAAAAAACCAAAGTAGCTTAGCTTGTTTGTTTTGTTTCTATTCTATTATGCCAAGGGAGAAAACAGCCTGGTATAAAAACTCTGATATTAAAGATGTTTACTGGAAATGCCTGGATGGTGTTTAATTAGATTTGTGGCCAGACTAAGTCTYACTCACTAAGTTTGGAGTCTCTCTCTCCAAACGTCTTCCAACTTTTATGAAGTTTGGATTCATAACTGAGTGTAGCAGTTTGATCATCTATATGACAGAGGAGTCCCTGGATCTGCATGTTGGGAAAGCCAGGGTCTAAAACCTTAGCTCTTATTTTTGCTTTTATGTTATCTCAACAGGTTACCAAAGTCAGAGCAAAACTGGAAGATCCAAATATCCAATGAAATGCTGTGTGTTTCTGCATGTTAATTTAAGATTAATGAGACATGAATTCGAGATCAATGCTGTTCTGAGGAAGTGAATTCACTGGGAGTGTGAAGTTAAATGATATTTTTGTTCCTTGTAAGGTGAGACGTGCTAGAAGCAGTGGGACCTTACCTTGTTGGTGTCATTCTGCGCGTTGCTAAGCAACGTGAAGTGGTTAAAATGGAGATACAGAAGAAGAGCATGGAGGAATAAAGGAAACAAAAGACACAGAAAAAGCATAAAAGAGAGTAAATGTGCCAGCACATTCTGCAAAGAAGTTGCAAAGTATCRACTGGGAAAAAGACAGCGATTAAGATCACAGAGAAAAAAGAAAGCTGACATAAGATGAATTAGGAACTCGATTCCGTACTTCATAGTCAATCAAATTTTTCAGTGCTTTGCTTGAATAATTGATTGCAGTTTTGGCCCCAAATGGCAAAAGTAATGGCAAAAGAGAATAAGAGCCTGGGAAGAAATGGGAGGCTCAAGAAAAATTAGGAGTGGAACCAGCATACCATAAATAAAAAGAGAAAAAAAATCACTCTCCATATTGCTGGAAACCAAACAACGAAATGGCAAGGCACCCTCTTGCATATACTATTGTATTGGGTCTGGCTGAGATGGAGTTAATTTTCCCCATAGCAGCCTTCATAGTGCTGCGCTTTGTATTGGTAGCTAGAACGGTGTTGATAACACACCGGTGTTTTGGCTACTGCTGAGCAGTGCTYGCACAGCATCAAGGCGCTCTCTCCAACATTTCCCCCCCTCACCAGTAGGCTGGGGGTGGGCAAGATCTTGGGAGGGGGCAGAGCCAGGACAGCTGACCCAGACTGACCAAAGGGGTATTCCATACCATATGACGTCTGCTCAGCAATAAAAGCTAGGAGAAAGGAGGAGGAAGTGGGGGCATTCGTTATTATGACGTTTCTCTTCCGGAGCAACCGCTACGCGTACTGAAGCCCTGCTTCCCAGGAAGTGGCTGGACATCGCCTGCTGATGGGAAGTAGAGAATAAATCTTTTGTTTTCCTTTGCTTCTGCGTGCGGCCTTTGCTTTTGCTTTATTAAACTGCCTTTGTCTTGACCCACGAGTTGTTTGGGGTTTTTTTTCCCATCTTATTTTCTCCCCTGTCCTGCTGAGGAGGGGAGTGATAGAGCGGAGTGGTGGCACCTGGCATCCAGCCAGGGTCAACTCACCACCACTATCTACTCTAATTTTGCTTCAGATGTTCTCTGAGGTCGTAAGGAAAACATGCTAGAATTGTATTTATGGAATGGATATGGTTCTTCCATCTTATCTTGTTTTCATCCATGTAAAATACACGTTTCTCATTGTCCAGCACAAGAATTTTAATCAGAACTGTATTAAAGCTTTTCACCTGAATTGAAGTAGTGTTGGTGTGACTGTATTTCCCAGGCTGGGCCACTGCTGTTGACAAGACTACGTGCTGGTATGCTGTTTATAGCATTCTGATCTATATTGCCAATACTTTCTCACTCATATACTTTGAAGATTACCTACTTAATCTTCCTTTCTTGTCCCTATCTTCATTGTCTCCCAAGCTTCACTCCACTTTTTCTTCTGTCATTGAAAATTAATCATTCTTAAGATTTGCTCCTTCTTACTTACTATCTCCCTCTTTCCTTCTCTCTTTCCCTAGCATGTTTTTATCTTGACATTTTCTGTTTTCAGATTTCTCACCTGTCTTTCCCACAAGCATGTCTTATATTACCAAGCTACAAAAAGTACCCCAGGAAACTGTGCTATCAGTTTCTTCTGCTTTTCCACTCTGCTTCTCACCCATTCAGAATGCACCTCTCATGCCTTTGGTCTGTGACACCTACAAGCCAAAGACACACAGGAAACTTTGTGTTGAGGGCAAAACCCAAGTGCAAAGTTGTCTCTCCCACCAGTCCTGAGGTCACAGGACTTCTTCCACACTTCTGCCCCAGACACTGAGCATGGGCCCTAACTTACTGTGTCTTCTTCTAGTAAGTGAGAAGTGGACCCATTTGATAGAAGCTTCCTTCCACATTAACTCCTCAAAGTCCCTTCTCTGACTAACCCTCTACTCATGCACCTGCCCAAAACCCTATCTCATGAATCGTGGGAGTTCTCACATGCCACCCTTCCCATGTATCCTCAACTGCAATGTCAGGACACGTCTCACCCTGCCTTCTGCTCTAACCGAAGGTAGGTGTCTCACACCTTGGCGAAGCTCTGCACAGCCAGAGAAGCCGTGATCTCACTTAGGAATGGATCAGCGTTTAAAGTTAAACTTGGCTCAGGTATGCAACTACAGGGTCAAAACYATTACTTTTCAATTAAACCTTGGATTCTGCAGAAACTGAAGTCCCTTGCCTGGATGGAAAAGTTGTACAAGCAGAGGGCCCTGATGATAGGTTTTTCAAGTGCCGATCCAGTAGCATTCTG
Organism: Phoebastria nigripes; assembly: GCA_035582835.1. Lineage (NCBI taxonomy): Eukaryota > Metazoa > Chordata > Aves > Procellariiformes > Diomedeidae > Phoebastria > Phoebastria nigripes. The sequence continues at coordinate 46,872 of JAYKAV010003064.1, forward strand.
GATTCACTGGTAACTGACTGAGTGGCCAGGACAACTCACTGCAGCCCTACTTCTGTAAGATGATAAATATGTACAGCTCACACTGGAGCCTGTGAGTGCTCAAGCCTTCTGAAAACAACATGTCTGTCCATGTCTCTCTAGCTGTGGAGGAAATAGTATTTACTCTTCTCGTACTGGTAGTGAAAGAATTAATGAGCTAAATCCTGTATGATGTTTTGAGCATGTGAAGCACAATAAAAATGCAGAACATGATTTTATTCCTTCGCTGTTCTTTTTCGCACTTAAGGGCATGGTTTGAGCCTTGTGTTGTTAAATTAAGGTATTCTGCACAATTTTGTCCACAATTTAACCAGGCAATAGCTGTACTCTGGAAATGCTTTTCCCATTGAAAGGTGCTGCTGTGAGCTGATATATTAAAAACAAATCATTACCAAGTGATGAATGTTATTGGAAGAGATTCTCATTAATCCAAAAGTATATGAAAGAATCCCCCAAGGTGTAAGAAATACTTTCTAGGAGGTGAATATATGAAAAAATTGGTATGGAGGTAGCTGGTGGAGATTTAATCATGGGGCTATTTCATTTCTTTTCTCGCACTGCGTGTTTCATCACATTTTCTCTGGGGAATGTGAGCTGTGCCTAATTATGCCAGCAATGTAGTTGCTCCTAAATGGAAACTGGAAACTACTTTCTTCAGGCAATACTTACTATGAATTCTTGAGATTTTTTCATTTCCTCCAGGACACGTAAAGCACTTAACAATGCAGGGTCACATCATTTTCTTAACCCAGAGAAATCCACTTTTGAGGCATGATGTTTACTGCACAGTGCGTCCAATGCAGCCTTGCAACACCCCATCCCTTCCCCAAGAYGGGGATTTCCCATGGTGCCCCAAACCCCACTATCTAGCTGTAGGATCATTTAGGGGCTAGGACCATGAAGACAGAGGCCTCATGCCTCTGTGCTCTACCCCAGCCATATATCACCTTTCCCTCTGTCCTGGAAGCACAATTATGGTGGGAATAAATTTATAGCAGGCCCATGCAAGCGGCAGTTTCTCACAAAAATTAATACAGCTGTACTGGTAACAGTTTCTGGAGAGGACCACTGCCAGTAGACCTCTTGTTCCTCTTGCCCTCAGTTGACGGCAGTCCRTGCCAGTGGAGCGCTCCACAGCTATGACTTCTTCAAAGGTCCATGTCAGGCAGCTAAGGGAAACCACGTTCACTTTTTGAGCAGAAAAGATCTTTCACTGAGGTATTCAGGAGTGTCTGTGCACTATATGAAGCCATGTACTGATGCCTTTAATGTATACTGAGAGTTCTGCAGGCCTTTTTGGTTTGCTTTATTATTTTTTTTAGAGTTTGACTAGGAATTGTTATAGATACTGCCTTGGGAACATCCCTTTCCCATGCATACAAAATGTAATTCCATAGGCTTTGCTTTAGCTATGCTGGTGTGAGAGTAGATTGCCCATGACAAAACTCATCTTCCAAAATGTCACTTACTTATCTCCAGTTCTGAAACAGAGACTCATATCCTCTCCCCATGAGATTGCCATCATAACACTTACAGGCACCAGCCCATGCTGGGTTGAGACAGAAGAGGACAACTCTTATTTTCTTCCTACATCTGGAATGTTTCATGCCTGTGGCAATTTTGAGTTCCCTGAATTCAGCCGGTGAGATTGATAATGGTGCTGCTCAATGCTAACTGAAGTGTCGTGGGTGGAATGGGTCAGAGAGATTTACTCTCCTCCCACACACAAAGTACAGAARGAAAACAACATTGGCTAATCCGTTTTCCTACATGTGCAGGGCACAGTGAAGCAGAAATCAGTGGCTTTACCCGTGTAAGAAAAACAAACCCCCTGAAGCAGACTCTGAATGAACCAGTTCTTCAAAAACAAAACCAAGAACCGTTTTCTGTGCATGTAACTCCGGCTGATTGCCATGAGAACAGCCCCAGTGTAACTGTGTGATTGGGAGGTCTTTTACCATAGTGACAGGAGTAGGATCACTTTTTGAAAATTTCCCAATTAATTTCATCAAATTATGTGTGATTCAGCTGATACCTGCACTATCTTTAGTATCTTCACAGCTATCAATTTGTCTCTATTGCTATCTTTCTTCTGTTACATATAAAAAGATAGTGAGAAACCTACGATGATGAATAATGTTAATGACATTTCTGACCAAAAAACTGCTTAAAATCCCAGTTAAATCCTTCTAACAATGATATTCAGAGAGCTCGTAAGCTGGAAAACATCAAAGAGTTAATACATTTCTGTAATATATTTAAAATATCAAAATCCTCAGTGTTGAGGACTACAGGTTGACTGTAGCAACAGAAAGCATTCACAGCAAGTTCCCAAGCATGTGTTGTCTGCTATTACTTGGCAAATAATGGTTACGCCTAGCTACTTCCTAATACCTTCCAATCCCACATTCACCGTAAAACCGATAACTCGTGACAACACGCATAAAATACTTTCAAACTACTACTCTGAGTTCTTCAATGATACAAGCATACTTCATCTTCATTCATAAGCCTGTCTTGAATATTAGGGTTTAAAAGGTCCAAAATGTTCTTTCCCTTTGACCATCTTCGTTTTCTTGCCTCTATTTCCTACAGCGGCTGTACTGTCTGTTTTTGCTCAGCACGCTTAGAGTTGTKGTTATTTAGGAAGCAATGTAATATGTGAGCAATTCAGTAAAAACTTGCTAATCCTYCTAGGCTTGGAGTTAGCACAGGAACGGAGGGTGCTGGAGGTTCCTTGCACTGCTTGCTGTAAAGTGTGGAGCACGACTTCAGAAAAGAATGAAATCAATGTTTGCTGCAGTGATTTTAAGAAATTGATCTTTATTCATCAGTTCAAAGCACTGAGCAGTCAGTCTGGATAAAGCATAAGGAAAGGGGGATGTATCAGCTCCTCTGTTTTTATTTAAGCTTTGGCGGTTGTTAGAATTTGATGAATTTAATAAATAAATGTATTGCAGGGTGTAAGTTTCTACATTACTGTAGGATTCTGAGTTAGTTCAGAGAACTGGAATGTAAGGGTTTGATTAATTCAGAGGAAGTATAGAAGATACATATATACTGAAAGAATAGACCACATGAAGAGCACTTCTGATGGAAAGTACCGCACAGCAGCGCGGCTTTGTGTAAGTACCAGGTCTTGACTCACCCCACACCACTGCAGTACATGCCAGTTTTAACCACACTACGCTGAAACCACTGAGCCTTCTCCTTGGTGGGCTGGAGGATGAAACCTCTGAGAAAGGGCAGGCCAAGGGTTGAGGGCAGCAGTCACTATCGCCGCTGCAAGGTAACCTCTGTGCCACTTTGGAGGCAGAACCCTACAGCCGTTGGCACATGTCCATGAGCCATGGGCAYGTGTCCATGGAGCAAATAGCTGGAGCAAATCTGAGAAGCTGCTTTCCTCTTGTGGCTGCTTGGTGAGAGTTACCACCTCGTGCTAGCGTGGCTGTTGGTATGAGCGCTGCTTCAGAAAAAGCAAAATCACCCTGTATTTAGGCTGGTCTAAAGAGGCACTTGGAGCTACTCTGACTGACTCCAGTTTCAATGTGCTCAGTCATGCTTTCTTGACTTTTGCTCTTCTCCACTCTTGAAGGTAGCTGCCCAGGGAGTGCATCGGGTGTTTAACAAATATTAATCACTAAAGCAAAGTCTTCAGTTTGTTAACTACTAATGGCAGCCAGAATTTTTAAAAAGTGTTTCGATTGAGTAAGATTTTCTGCAGTTGTTTGCACCTTAAGGTGCTGTGCAAATGGAATCCAAATGTCATGGCTGAAGGGCTTTTGTGTTGACATCACCTGTTCCAGTATTCCGTRCTTCTTGCATTTTCAAGGTTTCACACTTCCTTCCCTAAGTTATTTTTCTCCATCGGCAGTTTGGCTTCTAGACCCCACCACAACTTTGATGCTTTCCTCTTTTCACTGACCCACATATCAGAATACTCCATGCACGATGGTTTTGAATAAGAGTATATTCCTGTCGTGTATTTCATTGTGTATCCTGAATTTTCTTTTCTCTGAGCTCCTGTTGGAAGATGAAGGCAAGATAAACCAGCTACCACTGTTGTTCTCACAGAGGAATCCATTCCTGGCCAATACTGCAACATGGTTGTGGCTGTAGCACTGTTACGTGAGCTTTGCTTGTGCCCAAAGGTCTGAGTCATTAGCGCTAACATGACTGGCATTTGAATTCAGCAGTGCGTTTGCTTATAGTCTCTGTGCAAGGATATTTATGCTTCGTGTCATTAATAACCAGAAATTGTCTCTAATAAGGTTACGCTTATGTGATATTATACAGAAAATGGCATTTAAAAAACAAGCTATGCCTTGTCTTAAAGGTCAAAGTTGTAATCAGATTACCTTCTACATATTAAGAAAAGCAAAAAATTCATGTAAAAATGTATGAGATGGATAGTAAAAGCATGTGTTTGAATAATAATTGGAGGCAGTGTTAATGAAAACTGGGCCTCTGTGATGAACTACATGGTATCTGAATGGTAACATGATTCACGCAGAATTGACCATGACCGTGAGAGGGTGTAGGCAGTGTACAACTTTACTCCAGACTTTGCAAATGCTAGCATGAGTACTTCTTTGTACAAACTTCAGCAAGCCCATTCTGACATGCTGCAGGCACAAGTCAACACCTAAGGCCACGGCCAAGCAGCACGTGGCATCATCATGCTTGCTCACAGGAACCCCACTGAGTTTTCAGCTCTACTGCACCCTTCCAGCTTACCACAGCGCAACATAAGAGGCACGGTGCTGTTGCTGCGCTGCTTTGCTAGAGGTCTCTGACTGGCTCACTGCTCCTCTTGCTCCAAAGACTTTTGATCAGCCAAAATGGTGGGGGGCTTTCTGAGCCCAACCTGTGGGTCCCAGACAGTCGAGCTACAGTCAGTCACCAGCCCCCAGACTGTTCTTGGGGGGCTGCTGGGGTGCCCTGACTTTGCTTGGCCCGACTCTGGGCTGCTGTTATGCTCCAGATTCTTGCTTCTGGTCATTGGTTCAGTCTCCCACTTTTTGGCTCTGTGTGCTGCTCCTGCCTCTGAACCCCTTAGCTTCAACCTGCTTCTCTGTTCCTGACCACTTCACCTGATCTTGCTTGATCTCTGACTGCATCCTTCACTGCTGGCTTCCTGGCTGTACCGTGCCCCTGACCTGACTCTTGGGACTCGAGTAAATTTTTCAGATGACAGACTTGGAAGATGGAAGGACTTGTTCCTTTAGTGCAGATAGCTTTTCTCAACCTCATCATGACTCGTCATAGTGATTCATTTTGGATGTAAGTAATTCACAAAGTTAAAAGGAGTAAACAAAAAGTTGAGGTAGCCACTGCAACTAAAATGAGTGATTTCTCTTAGGGTAAAGTACATCGGAGAAGCATGGGACCGAATATAACCTGTACTGTCAGGGAAGATATAGAGACTCACAGACATACAGGTATTCACAAGGCACATCTATGTTTGTCCTACGGAGTTGGGGATTTGCTTTAACAGCAGTGTGATTTATGATGTAATCACACTGTCTAATGATGCTATCAAATACTGGCCTGTGCGATGAGCAGAAGTGACTCACTGGCAAGTTAAATAGCAGAAAGGGAATGAAAATGTGCATTCACCAGCCATCCCATTAATGCATAGTGCTGTAAAGTGCCATTAACATTAACATACATTAACATACAGGCTAAATAGACTTACCCAAATTAGTTTTATTACCTCAGTATGTGTGTGCTTTAGCCTGCAAACCAAAGCACGGGGCTGGCTCTTTCCCCACTGGGAGCAGAGCTGTGTCCTGCCGTGCTTTGCCGACTGCTTCCCGCTCTGCACAGCCGCTGGCACATGTGGCTGTGCTGTGTGCCATCCGCCCCACAGACCTTGCATACCTATCCGTGATCACCAGTGGCATCCCGTTTCCAAGACAGCAAGAACAGTTACGCCGATAAGCCAGTGTCCAGAAAGTATCATCTATTTGTCTTTAAAGACCCGCTTTTTAACTGGTTATAGTGAGTTAGGAAATGATAGATGTTGTAAGTGCGTTACAGTGCTATTAGCCTACCAGGGAAGATGTTAAAAGTGGCCATAAATCATTTGTTATGCAGTCTCCTAGCCTATAGAACAATCCACACCAAACATTTATTTCCTTAATAAATGTCCGTTCTTCTCTGGTTGACTCTTTGCAACACAGCAAGGATCAGGTCCTCTGCGTGATCAATAAATAATAAGGAATTGATTCCCTTGTAACCACTCTGGCTCTAATGCTGCAACCCCAGTGGTTTCAGCATCGTTTCTCCGGATTTACACTTGGGAATATGAGGTCCAGACCTTTTTTTCTCTGGCAAGTAAAAGAAGGCTCTTCCAAAGGTAAAATAAAGCACCCCTGGCTGTCCCTAGCAATTGCTAAGAAGCCGGGGGACAAAGTGGCCCAGCAGACTGGACCTCAGCAGCCCAGGGCTGGCCATGAAATCCAGAGGAGAGGAGGCTGGTGGGGCTCCTGCAGCCAGCTATCCGTTATCCTCCCTCCGCAGGAGCTGGCTGACAAGGAAATCTCCATCCACAGGCTGAAGAAGGACTAGTGACAGTAAGAAATTACTCCGAGGTGCAGACAAACCAAGTGACTCCCCATGGCTGAGCTATAAATTAGTCTCTGCAGCCCGCCAGCATAACCCGCCTGCTGATAGCTTATTTATAAGTCAGCTGTAGAGCAGGGTTAATATTTACCTACATGTCTCAGACGGGTGGCATTCTGAAGATGGAAAGTGTTAGAGAAGCACTAGAGTAAGTCACCATTAAGCCTTTACACTGGCATATTTACTCACCTCTAATAGCTTACAGAGGTGCAGAAATACAATTACACTAGAAGATATCTATAGCTGCTTGCCTCCTGATAACACCTCATCTTCTCATGTATTGATTTAATGCCTGTGCTGGTGGTGTAACATATATTTACCATGTTTTACAAGTACCAGTGTGCTGACCTGATTTCTGTGTACTGACCCTGCCTGTTTCTTTGTTCCTTTGGTTGGTATTTATTTATTGTATTCGATAAAATATACAGAAGCTTGCCAGAGTCTCAAAGGCAGGGTGGCTTATCCACAGCTCAACGTTCAGAGTGTTTCTGTAAGTAAAATGTGCTGTGGGATTGGACTTTCTGGGCAGTAAAAGTATCCTTCATTACACTTCATCAAGAAATCATTAAAACCAACCTTTAGCCCTGGTGAGTTCTGTAGTTTAGAACAGAGATGGGCACAGCACAGTCATTTCCATTTGCTCTGGCTGGAGAGATTTTTTTCTTTCCTCATGATACAGCTGTTGCAATTTGCTTTTTTCTTTAAAGACAATAATAATGTACCAATATGCACCCTTATTACTGTTTGCCATTAGCCCTTACAAGCGTCCCTGCATTTTTGTTACAGGCGCTGTCAAAGGAAAAGAAACAAGGAGCAGATACGTGTGTCTGTGTGTGTGTGTGTGTGTCAGCTCACTGCAAGCAAGAAAATTTTGCTGCTGGCCTTTTGCATGGGTGATACTGGAATAAAGAATTACATAAAAAGGAAAAGGAGTGTCTGTGGCTCAGAACTCAATATGGTGAAGGGAAGGTATTATTTTGAGCGATGCAGTCATTTAATTTATTATCCTCTAACAACCTAAGCTATAATTTTGCTTTGATTATATAAAACCTGGTCATCACACTTTAATTCTCCACATCTTCAAAACCATGATGCTGCACAGACATCTGTGCCACGCCGTCAGCTTGGACTGCAAGAGAAAACCTGTCTTTCACCAAGGTGACGTTCCCTCTTCCTTTCTTCCCCTTGTCCTCCTGAAAAGATGCATAGGAAGCATGACCCAGAGCCAATTCCCAGCACATGACAGCAGGAAACAGGGACATTTATATTCTGCATAAATGTGCAGTCTTTCTAACATGGCCATTAGCGCTCACAGTGATGTGCTACAACTGCTAAATCTGGGCTTGCGGTCACAGTGCTAATTGGATGTAGCAGTTCAGCCTGCTCTTGGGTCTGCTCTTTATCTTAGCAAACTAGGATAAGCGGAGTTAGCAGCCCCTGGCACCTAGTCCTGCATACACGGCGGATTCGCAAACTTTAATGTTTAGGGCTGTGAGAGCAAGAACCAGTTTGGAAGCGCTGGGTGCAAGAAGCAGGTTCGCATTGCTTTGGATGAAAAGCACGAGGTGTTGTGAAAGCACTATTTTAGATGTCTATTTTAGGATGAGGTGATCGGTGCTCTGTAAGTGACTATTTCTTTCCACTGTTATGTATAAAGCCTAGATGGGGTATTTACATAGTAGATGTCTACATTTGCTTAGATGAATCCCACTCCTAAAGCCAAACCTAAATTTTGCCATGTGTAATTTAAACACATTATTCTTTGTCCTTCTCACACCCTGCCTCCCCCAAACAAATAGTCCCTTCCTGCTTATAGCTACCCTTGAAGTATTTGAAGACCCTTCCTACATCACTCCTCCATGCTCTCTTCTTTGGCTAAACAACCACACATCCTTCCATTTCTCCTTGCAGGTCTTATTTTCTAGACTTTCAAATTTGTGTCATCAGGGCTGTCTTCAGCAGGCTGGCCTTCCCGAGGCAGTCCATCCTTGGGCATAACATACCTACACAACTTGCATTTAGCAGACCTCCACCTCTGCAGGCTTCCTGCAGGGCTGCGCTCACCTTGGTACAACAGATGATCTTGCCACTGTTCCTACCTCGTAGCCACTGCTGGTGTTGGAGTACCCAAGCAAATCTCTCAATCTTGACTGCCAAAGGCCTCCTCTCTCTCTTTTCATGCTATTTAATTTAATATAATTCTAGGAAGAATAGAATAGGAATAGGATATAATAGGAATTATATGCTATGAAGAATAAATCGCCTACTATAAACTCCGGATGGAATTCAGAAGTAGGGTCCACGGAAATATGTCTTTTGGCAATGAGAGTAGGTTCATCATCAAAACCCTAAAGACGCAGAATGTTCTGTTTTCTCAGCATCCGACAAAAGTGATGAACTCTATCTTGAATGTCCAAATCATATCTTTTCTGTTCTAAAATAGCCTGCAGCAAAGCAATAGAAAATAATTTATTTGGTAGGTCCAGTTTCATGCTGTATTCAATTCTAGCGTTTCCTGAAGAGTCTTCAACTAATAGTATCTCAAATTTATACTGATTACTTAAAAAGGAAGAAGCTGGGAACAATGGATGTCCTATCTGAGTGAAGTCAGGCAAACATCTAATTACTGGCCTGCAGATTTTCAGATAGCTGTTGTTTGACCCATGAAGACATTGAAAAGTCATCCCCTCCTCTAACAAACTTCACTGGTAGAGACAGGGGCCTTGTCTGAACCTTGGAAATAGCACATATAACACCTTTGTTAAACTAGTTTCCATGGTAACAATTTCACGTCATTGAACATCATTAAAGACTATAAGAAATACGAACTTTTCAGTTAGCTTGTCTTTAGCGTTTTATTGACCTCCCTTTCTGAATAACTGTTCTCCTGGGAGATAAGACTCAGGGCAAAACAAGGGATGCAGGAGGTGGACTGCTTTGCTGTCGCGTTATTAGCAACCCTTTCCTTTGATTTTTCAGCTCAGGATTTCAGAACAAACTCTGTAAATATGAGTAGGCATGGAAACATGGCACAGATATTTCTGTCTCTAACACAAAAATAAGGCAACTAAAGATGACTGCAGTTAACTAGCTTGTCCAGAGGGGAAAAAAAGGGAACCATGAAGAAGCTGAGTGAGAAATTACGTGCTGTGACGACTTGACTCCCCCATTTAGCATCCTTGCCAGAATGCTATTGTTCCACTTCATGTTAAAGCTGGATAAAACCACTGTCAGGCTCCTTTGCCACTGGCCCCTCTGGCACAGCAGAAAAGATGAAAACCCTGGCAAATCTCGACATACGTGAGTAGCTTAGCTCTTCTTACAGGAAGCTCTAGCAGTAAAAAGGAGTGAGATGCAGTAGCAGGAAAATTCAGCAGTTGCCTGTTATTTTCTCTGTGCACTGGTTGGTTTTTTTTAGCTTACATAATTAACATTTGTTTTCTTACCCAACGATTTTTCATGTACTACAGTCTCCTCTCATGGGCAATGTTTGTCACTTCTGCTAGCGCAGGATTGCAGCCCCAGAAACGGGAGCAAACCACGTCTTGACTCTGGCTCTGAAATCACACCAGCTTCTATGTAAGGCTTTTCCAGCAGCCTGAAGGTCTCCTATGGCATGTCACCTGTAGGGACTTCCACAGCACTGCAGAAAGACTCTTGAAAACTACTGCTGAGAAAGGAAGTCAGTAAGAAGTACCCTGTGGCCATGCTGCTGTGGTTTTCCAGGCACTGGGCCTGGCTGAAAGAATTCGTGAATGCCTTTTCCTCTTCATGACACAGCTGCAGCCAGCTGGGAAAGGTCCTTCAGAGAGGGAGGAGGACTGGGGAAAAAATGCCTGTTCTTTTTTGGATCAGAACCAAACCCACAGATGAAAATTTTTTGCATTTTGGGAAATGCAGATATGACTGCAGGCAGCCCCTGTTACTCCAGTGTGTTAGGTTGGAGTGTCAACTATCTCCAGAGGGTGCAGAACGTAGATTTCAAAAGACAAATGGTTCACCAGCTGAGATATATGTATTCAAGATGCTACCATCCTATGACAAATAGCAAATTGCCCACTACTGCCAGCAGGATGCCTGCATAGAAATCAAAGGAAGGAAGGATACGGGTTTCATTTCTTCCTGGTGGAAAGCTGCTTGAGCGGGGAATCAAATAATGCACTGTATTACTATAGGATTATAATACAATAAAGAGATATCCATTTTGGACCAACCCAAAATCAAACATTGTTTTTCACACCAAAAGAAGAAGCTGTGAAACTGTGTTTCAGGTTAAATGAAATAACTTATAGAGCATTTCTCAGAGGCCTTCGGCGGCTTCTGCTGCAGCCTGAGCAGGAGGAGGTGGAACACAGCTGGGAGGGAGCAAGAGGAAAGGTGACATTCCTGTTTCTTTAAAAATTTCCAAAATTATTTATAGCCAGGCACAGCATCACGCTTTTTGTTCTGGATACTAAAGACTGACCTGGTCATGGTATTTCTTCCCCCTTCCCACAGAAGCCTAGCATTTGGGGGATGCACGCTGGATGGCGGAGGGCAAAGTTGGACTTCCTCATCTCTGAGGTGAATGCTGTAGCTCCAAAATAAATTTCTTTAAAAACACACTCAAATACTTGAAATTACACTGAGCCAGCAACTCTGTAACCTGGTGGTGACAGGCTCAGTGGGTGAAGGGCAGGTGGGTGCCACTTTCTAATTCACTGAGCAGTAAGATGTGGATTTTCCCACACCACTGCCCAATCTAGTGAAGGAATTGACACCACCAAGTGTTTTCCTCTGCTTTCTTTAGCTTTACAAAGCTACAGCAGAATGAAACACCAAAACCTCAAAGTCAAATGATCTGACATTTTCTAAATATTTGTTTCTGCCCGAATTATTCAATAATTTCAACATGATACTTGAATAAGCATACTGGCTCCTAAAATGTCTCTCACTGACAAAAAAATTATTTGCTATAAAAATTAATTTAGGTATCCACTAGCATTGAATGAGGCATGAAAAATCTGTTACATTATCATTCTGGAATTTCTCAAAAAAAATAAATTTAAAAAATAATTTAGCATTACATGTCAATTTTTAAAAATAAAATTCTACCTGCAGGGCTGAAAGGAAATCCAGGGGCTTTGAAATGAGGGAAACCTCAACCACAACCCCGCTTCCAGCTTTTTTAGCTGGCCCCTGGATATTCCCCCAACCCCAGGGCAAGCAGTTCCCCTGGTTATCGCACTGTTTTGGGCAGTCCAAGGCTCCTTCCCTGGCTGTGTCTGCCTGATGGAGCTGTGCAGAGCTGCATGCAGCAGGGGTCCAGGGGGTCCTGGCTGGGAGACAGGCTCCTTTACAGGCTGCAACACTGCTTGCCCAGAAGCTGGTTGGCTAAGCTGATAGAAAACCAGGATGAAATAATATGCACAGAACTTTTTATTTCAATTATCAAAACATTTTTCATCTGACTTTTTTCCAATGACCTTTTAAAATTAATTCAGCCTTCTTGGCACATTTACTATCAGTGAGAAAACATCCTTACCTTTAAGCCTACCCATGATCTTTTCCTTCCCTTTTTTGCTTTCTCTGCTTCACTCTCTCTTTCAAACCTTACCAACCCTCCTATCTTTCTCCCTCTCTTGCAGTAAATCCCAAATCTGAACAGAAATGTGCTTCATTCTGTACAACTAGGGACCCTACCATTTATATGGGCATGAACTACGGTGTCATTCAACACTGACACTCATTTCAGATAAAAAAGTGATGCAAAGGAGGAGGGGGTGGGCAGACCTTTCTGCGTTGCTATTTCAAATGATGTGCATTATGTTGGATGCATTTTCTTTCTCTTTAAAAAATCAGTGTCCTTTTTTAGTCCTAAAAATTACTGTCCAAACCTCCTTTCTACCTTGAGGAAATTAAAAGCTGTGACTACGGCTCATCTCTATCAACATCTCAAGTCATTCTTTAATGAAGAGAACAAGGATCTTGTCTCTTTGTTTTCACACAGGCTTCAGTTCAAAGCAGCTTGCTTGAGGATAGCATTTAATTGACCTCAGTGATGGAGCACTTCCAGGATGCCTCTTGCCTAGCAACAACCGCCAGGTAGGGAAGCTTTAATAACTGCTGGGATTTAGAAACCGGAGAATGCTATTGTGCAGCAATGGTGGCTTCTGAGCTGCCCAAAAGTGAGCCATCAGTGCAGGCTGGCTCCGCTAATACAACCTTAGACCAGGGTGACTGGCTCGTAGGTCATGAGCCCTTGCATTTCGCTGGCTACCCAAGCACAGCTCCACTCCTAGGCCCTAGCAGCAGGATGGTCCCCGTGCAGGGGTGCCTTGCTGGCTGTGTGCAAGATGGTTGCTGCAAACATCAAGAGGTTGCCCCTGGATCTAATGGCATGCCCAACCCTGCTCTGTCCTGCAAGCTGCAAGGATACATGCAAGGATAAGGTAGTTATCCTTCGCCAATGAGCCACTGCCGGGGCTCCTCGGCTCTCTGAGGGATGTGGTACAGGTGTTGTGGCTTTCAGCTTTGTACAGACAGCTTGTAGGTCAGGCTGGCTACTTTACCCAAATGGCTTGCAGAGCGGTACGTGGAAGCTTGAAACTTCAGGTGGTAACCAGAACTGTGCCTCTTTGGTAAATAAGCAACCATTACCTGGCCAGGGTTCGTTTTATCCTATAATGTATGTTAAGTGACAGACCAACCAAAGCAAAAAACAAATGGAAAAAAGGGGCTGGCACTCAAATTAAGTGTATCCAAACCATTTTGACAGAGAGCTTTTCTCTGCATCTTCAGTTCCTAACAAAAGAGAGAATTTCCAAAGCCAGCTAACAGAGGGTCTTCATCCTACTAAGCCAATGTTGGGGTCAAGTCCTTTGTCTTTTAAATATAGAGCACTTTGGGAAATGAAGCTGACAAAGACAATATAAGAGAACAGTCAATATTTCCATTTATCCCCATTCCAGGTACAGGGGTTTTTTGGATTTGCAAAGAACAGTGCTACAGTCTGTATGTGCTAATAACTAAGCATTCCCTACATTTGCCTCCCTGCTTTCAGAAATGTCCTTCTGCTAATTTTCAGTAGTCCTTTATTACTCATTTTTGACTGCTTTGGATTTTTGTGTTATATATATGTGTGTGTCTTTGTGTCTGCATGTGTATATAGCTCATACACCATTCTGATGGACTTTGCAGTCTAATCCCCCTTCTACACTTTCTTGCCCAAATCCATTGCCCAAATCCTCTAACCAGCCATGATACCTGACACTGTAACCAGAGACAAGAAGCAAATCTGGTAGTTAACTGTTGTACTCCTAGTCCTCCTCTCTCCTCCTCCTCCCCTGAGCATCAGTATCCACAGCCGCACAAGGGGATGCCGTGTGAGTGGTGAATAGAGCCAAGCCTTGCTAGCCGCTGCTGCTCGAGAGGAGGTGATGTAGATCCTCATCCACAAGGACTGAATTGATCTTTCGGGATGGACTAGACGGGGAAAAGAGGATTATTTGGACAGGGAGTGATAAAACCAGAGCGTTCCCCCCAAGTGCTGAAGTATCTCACTTGGACTCTGTTAGCCTGCCTTGGTCTTTTCCAGCTCGTACCGTGTCACAAAATCTGTTTAGGCCAGGAATCTGCCCGTTTCTTCCCTGCCGCAATCGAAGTCTTAGACTATAATGTCTCAGGGCCAAGACTTGCTTCATGTTGTTAGTCAAGCACCATTCATGCCTGCGGTATTGTACGAGCAAAATAACCACACTGGGTATCTGCTTTAGTGTTGAAGTCACTATCTCCAAGAACAGGGACGCATGCTGCAAACTGGCCTTGTCTGTTGAGGAGTCCCATCCCATGGCTCGCTGAACCTGTCTGGTCTTGGTCAGTGAGGCCGGGCCCAGAGAGTTGTGAATGGAGCGAAGTCCACTTGGCGGCCAGTCACGAGCGGTGTCCCCCAGGGCTCCGTTTTGGGGCCGGTCTTGTTCAATATCTTTA
>JAYKAV010003064.1:62234-77388 GCA_035582835.1 Phoebastria nigripes
CATTGGAACAGGCTGCCCAGGGAAGTGGTGGAGTCACCATCCCTGGAAGTATTTAAAAGACGTGTAGATGAGGCGCTTAGGGACATGGTTTAGTGGGCATGGTGGTGTTGGGTTGATGGTTGGACTCGATGATCTTAGAGGTCTTTTCCAACCTTAATGATTCTATGATTCTATGATTCTATTAAGCCCCAACACTGTTTGTTTTGCGGTGTTTCAGATCAGGATAATCCTATGGGGAAAAATGAAACCCTGAGTCTCTACTCTCTTGCTCTGTGGCCATATCCTGACCTGTGTGAAGCTAGCAGAAGGTAACAGTCTTCTGGTCTGCACTCATTTGGCCAATGCTCTCTTGGTGGAGCAGTACTTTGGTGTTGGTAACAACCTGAAAGGGAGAAGGCAGAGACTGCTGTACACATCTTCATCTCTGGTGTGCAGGAAAAGTTTCCCAGCTTCTTCTGCTTTTCTTTCCTGTGCTTTTGTCCAGGAATGTATCTCTGTGGGCTTTTGCAGCCTCACGCGACTGAGCTCAGCCCACGCTCTGAGAGTCAGCTCTGAGGTGGAAGATGGAGAGCTGCAACCTGTGTGGAGCTGAGTCCAATGCAGAAGCACCGTCCTACAAGGGGCTGTAGCTAGCGCAGGTCCAACRCTGCCCTAACCTGGCTGTATTGTTTCTGCCTGGCTCAGAGCACTTCCAAGGCAAGCTAACATTTCCCTGCAAAAAAATCATGTAATCTTATCACTGGTTTGTTAGTCCAAGCCTCTCATAGAAACATGTTTTTCAGACATGTCTAGCTCAAATCTGGAGTAGCTGGCCATGAGATTTCAGGGGGAATTACATGTTCCTTGGAAGCATGTTCCTCTTGACTTGACTTTGAGGCAAAAACAGAGGAGCAGATTTTGATCTCTGCTGCCTAAGAGGGAGTTTGCAGCGACATTATGGACAGCAGTTGGGTTATTCTCCATTTATACCAGCTGAGATTTGAATCTGGCCTGCAATCAAGCCAGTAGGTCTCATGGGATCTTATCTACACTGTTTTTAAAACCTATTTCTTAAGGAAAACAAAGGCACTTCCCTTAATCTGAAGTTCGTAATGTTTGCAGTAATCCAGCTACCCAAAACCAACTCCCCCCACAAATAAAACTCCATGAGAAGGCAGCAGACAAGTCTTTTCCTGGTGCCTTGCTGTTCTATGAGAAAGGCCAGCCCTATTTTCTTCGGGAGAAGGCACAGAGACTATAGTGTGTGTACACCTCGCCAAGAAAGGAAGGCTGGACTTGGGCTGGGGGATTCAATCCCTGCCCTCGCACAGGCTGCCTAGTCGAACTCAAGCATCGCTTTGCTTCCGTTCCCCATCTGCCAGATGGGATTATTGCTCCGCTCAGGCACTACAGGGATGGGGGCCGGGCAAGAGCCTGTAGCAAGAGGAAGGCTCTCTGATCTTGCAGCTCCTGACATCTGTGCCTACGCTGGTAACAAAAAGGCCACTGGTGTAGGTGGCTTTTTGATGTGGAAACTGTGACGAGACCTGAAACGAACTGAGACCACCTGCTTCTTTGTCTTAACGAAAGCAACTGAACAAAGAGTAGAGTCTGTTTATTTCTAACGGGTTTGATCTGTGAACATGAATCCTGGTTCTCTGGGCGGTTAGGATTATCACTTCCCATTAATGTTCATGCTGCTCCTCAATAATACCTTCCATTGTCTTTCGTTTGTCTCCTTTCCTCCCCTTCCCCCTCAATTCCCTCTTTCTCTTCCACTGCTCCTGCGTTTCTTTTCTTCCATCCTTCAGTTYACTGAGTTTTTTCACAGCAAGGCTAACTGGTAAAATCACAGCCTTTTTTCACAAACTGTCACTCCTGCTCTGTGCTCACATTTTAACCCAAATTTATTTTTCCCATCCCACCTCTAGGTGGTTGAAATAAGCAAAATGCATAAACACAGTGAGGAGCACATTTCTCATGGGTAAGGAAGGGAGATTAAGGAAAATCAATAGCCCTGAGACTCCCAGGGGTACTGGGAGTGGGTACTGCTCCTTTCCCCCAGCGCTGCAGGTACCAAGCTGCCTGTTCTCTAATCCGGTGACTGGGCTTACACTGATGTGACGGTGGCTATATTCACACTGTAATCAACATCCACCTCCTGGCTATATTTTAAATTGGATTAGGGTGTGAGTTTCCTTCTCACTTTACAATCAACATGAGCAAATGCTTTGTTTATCAAAGCAATCTGAGCGATGCATAATGGAAAGCACTGGATTTATCCGGAACAGTTATAACAGTGGAATAGGTATGTTACAATAACGGGAAATCTATTCTGCTAAAAGCTTCCTTCAGGATCATTATCTAGAGACCTGCTAACCCTGTAATTGTTCCCTCAGCACAAGCACCCTCTTCAGAAAAAAATAAAGACCATAGCGGTCTGGTTCAGAGTACGAAGAGTCACGCTTGCTGGTGCTCTGATACATGCAGCTCCCCATGTGAATGCAACACTTCCCTCCCCCAGATGAGAAAATGCAAACTAAGCGCTTTGCATGGGGATTCCTTACTAGTGCAAATCCTTCTTGTTTAAAAACATCAGGGGAAAGATTACCTCTGTGTCCAATAGCCTCTTTGATTTCTTTTTAACTAAACAGAAGAGTTTTATCTAAATGGATCCCAAATGTATATTTCCAAAGAGTGAGAGACTGATGTTTATGTAGAAATCAATGGTATCCATTTGTACAAAGCGGAATATTTACTGTGATGTTTTCTTAAAATTGTTAAAAAAAAAGTTGCTTGCTTTCTTCTCAAGGATGCTTACTCATTTTATGCATGGACAAGAAGTATCTCTGGTATTTCGAGTGAATTTTTCCTGAGCTCATCAAATGATTCCCCTCTAATCCCAACTTTTATAATGTTTGTAATTTTTTTTATTCATCTGACTAATCTTGATATTTAGAGAATAATTTATATCCACACACTTTATCCTCAAACTTCTTCACAAACTTGTTGCTATGGCTGTTGTCACGTGCATGGTAAAACGGACCCGTTCAGCCTAGGAGCGGGCATGGCTCGGTACGAGTAGGGGAGGGACTGAGCCCTAGTTTTGTCTCCAGCTGGTTGGAGTCTCTGCCGAGGTTACCACGGAGGTCACTCCTAGTCTGTCTCGGCTGCTAAGTAAGTGGGCCGTTAGAACAATCGATACCTGAATATTATCACAGAAACCTCCTTTAGTTTATCTACTTAAACAAGGATTAAGCCTTTCTCGACAGAGCTTTGGCACTCATAACAACAAATGCAAAAATAATAGAGCCAAAATGCAAAAAACGGACAAATAACAGCAGGACAGTCCGACTTGCAAAGGAGATGATGAAGAGCCTCGCAAGGCTGTCCTGCTTATCTCCCATGATTAATCCCAGGAGGCACCTCAGTTAAATTGGATACCCTTGGATAGGCAGCACGTAGTGAATAACAGTTGGAGGAGGTGGAATCAGAGGGGAAATGCTTTATCAAGCGGATATTTGAGTGTATTAGAAATAGAAGGGAAAACAAAGGCTGGGCAGGTGAGTAAAATCTATGGCAAAGCAAAAATCTGCAGAGAATGAAAGACAGGGACAAAGCCAGGAGAGAGYTCTGCGCTGGTGGGGAAGGAGAAGCTGAAGTCAGGGCGAGAGCTCAGCACCCCACGGCCCTTGCTTAAAATCCTGGCTCGAACACAAAGTGCCTGCATGCCACTGAGCTGGTCGTTTTGGGCAGTAGATTGCACTAACCATGGCAACCCCGGAATCAGGGCTAAAATCATCACTCTTTACACGTCTGCCTGCCAGTGTAGCACCTCCTGGTCTATTGCTCCTCTGCTAGAACCTGTTCCAGCTGTCCTCAAGCCTACACCTGTAAATCAATGAAATTAAATTAATTTTGTAGCTCTTTCAGAGTAGCAAAGCCTCCCACCACATCAGTAATACCCAGCACTCACAACAGTGAGCGCGATACGCGGCGCTGCTCGRGGCAGGCTTTTGAGGAGATAACTCCTCGGGCAAAGAGTTTTTTGGCATGYGGAGGGAGGGCTTTTCCCATCCACACTACCTGTAGATTTCACACCAAAATAGTTTTTTGGTGGTATAGTTTTGGGGTTATATTATATTGTATTATATTGGTTGCATTATTATTGTATTATTGTATTATATTGGGTTTTATACTTTTTTTTTAGTAACATTAARCATGTAACTGATTTAAAATCACACTTGAAATTCTCACAAAGAACAAGGGTTAATGGTAGTAATTATGCTTCAACTTTTAGGAAACCCTAACCCTTAGGTTTCGAGGCACTGTTGCTGCTATGACATTCCCAGGAGCTTTGTGCCACGATGAGAAGGGATTTTATTGAGGTCTGATACAACACTAAAGAGCTACTGTCTCTTAAAGACAGCAGAGACCTTGGGAAGGTGGGTACCCTTCTCCCTCTGATAAAGGCTGCACGCTGCTGCTAAAGAACTGCTGGTTTTCTGAGCAAAGTAACCATCTGCTAAAAGGAGCCAGGACTAGATCAATCTGCCACTGAAGTCAAAAGAGAAGCTTGAGTTAAAGCAGGTCGTTGTGGTCTGGCCACACAGTACAAGGAAAGTAATTTTTATTTCTGATTACTGCTGTGGACTGGCTAAAGAAGCTCTTAAATGCCTCTCAGCAGTACAAAAGGATGCTGTTTATCTGCTGGGGATGTGTTAGAGAAAGGAAGATGCTAGAATTTGGAGCTGATAATGTCTTTCATACAGCAGTCTGATGCAGAAGCCTCCATGCCTCAGCTGCACTTGAAGGACTGGAATAAGATGTACAAATAAACAAACCGCAAGCCAATATCCATTTGAATTTTAAATACATTCACTCTAGATGTGCTGTCACGCCTTTTGTGTTCATTTGCTTGCAGATATGGGGGAAATCACGGTTTCAAAGTTCAAATAAGCTCGGAAGAGAATTTTCAAAGTTCGTATGCCTGACTATTCAAAAAAATAAGCATTGCGTTCATGTTTATGAACGTTTGTACTGGAAGTGACTGCAGATTTATTCAGCCAGGGAATAAAAATTACATCACTTGATTTATTTGACCAGCCACTAGAAAACAATGTGCATATTAACGAATGTGAATAATTACTTAAAATTAACATTCAATCTACAGAGCAGTAGGATCATTAAGATGTATCAAATAAACTTAACTAAGGAATAAATTCAAAAGGAATTTGTGATCCTCTGGCAGTTATTTTATAAATGGGAAAGAAGACTGCATTAATTGTATAAATTATTCTTTTTTAATTATTTGCTTGGCTGCAGTAAGTATTGATAATATTCTGGGAGGGAAGAATGATGACAAACAAATTTTGCTTATTCTCCTTACAAGGGCAAAGTAAACAAAACTGGGGAACAAACTGAAAAGTCTGGGAGCATTTCTAAGTGCATTGGGGAGATCTTGTTGTTCATTGTTTTTTCTTCTCTCCGTCTTCTTTCTACCCTTCTACACAGCACTAGTGAGCCCTCCTAACAAACATGTTTTTTGAAAACTTGACTGATTAAAATGTTGGTTGGAAGAAGAATGACACAAAATAAAGCAAGCTTTGATCCATGGAAAGGTTAGATGATAAATTGCAAATATACTCTCTACAGAAGGTGCATGTGCGCATGGCTGCAAATAAAACTTGCAGCAGCCTGGTGAGCCATTTTGATCCTCAGCCATGTGCAAGTAGAAACATTGTGTGCTTTGGGGATCCAGGATTGTGCAGTAAAAATAAATTAGGATTCTTCTACTTCTCAACGCATAACCTGCAGCTTTCGATAGCTGCCGATACGCGGCGGTGGTCCCCGAGACTCTGAGACCTCTTTCCTGGAGCAGGTGTTGAACGCAGAGGGCAGCAGGGATGGTGTTCATCTAAGTGCCAGCAGATCATCCTCCTGCTTTCTCCCCACCGGGACGGGCAAAGCTGCATGCCTTCCTCACCAGGCACTATTCTGAAGATAGAGCTGCAGATCTCCTCCTGGGGCTTTCTCTGGTATTTGCTTTGGGATCTGGCTGGATGAAATTTTCAGGTAAGACAAACTTTTGTCAAAAGCGTTTGTTCTGCTACTTTAGCCTGAGAGACTGTTAGAAACATCTAACCTTGACTTATGACAGCGCTGCCCCATCTCTTCCCTTGTTCCCTTTCCCACGTCACCTCTAGAGCTTGTTGCCCTAAGCTTGGTGGCTCTGCAAACTGGACACCTGAAAACTGATTTTTTCTTCTGTTTTTGAAGGGTCAGTTTTCAGTTGGCTTTGTGAGCTGACTGTGAAACTAGATCCTCAGGCTTGATGTCCYGCTGCTGAGGACAAAGCAGTGATTTGAAGGAACAGGCATCAGCCTGCCTGCAACCAAAGAGCCATGGAAAACGTGAGAGCCTGTCCTCCACGCAGTCACTGACCCGGGCACACAAAGCAGCTGTATGAAGTAACTGGCAGCCTTCTAATGGCCTTCCGGTATCAGCAGCAAAACCAGTAAGGACATTCACTACATGGCATCAGCAACAGAAGTCAAGGAGCTTTCAGACTGCTGGAAATCTTGGAAAACCCCAGACAGACACACCACCCCCGCACTGTTTCTAGTTCTTGCTCCAAAGCATCTGAACAGCAGAGCTTTTCAGAAAAAAAAAGCTYACCATATTTTTTTACACATAATAAAATGATGAGTATATTGAATCAGTTAAATCAATTTGGCTAGAATGTACTCAAAGAATTCAGGTTGAAATAGATAGTTGGCATGAAAAATTTCAGCACGAAGAGTATGATAAGCTTACAAACAATCAAAAACAATTTTAGAGAGGGAAGCATCAGACAATCTTAACCAGAGGTGCCATTCCCAATCTATAATGGGTGAGTATCATATATCCCATTAAATGCCACATATGATATTATGGGTACCTCCTATGGTACAGAGCTGTTTCCTTGGATGATGATGATGATTTCCTTGCTGTACAGTTATATCTTCAGATATTCAGCAGGGACTTTTATTAAAGAAGCACTATTCCTCCATGCAAGAAGTATGCCCTTGGCAGATCCAGCATTAGTTTATACTGTCTAAGAATTTTGACTTCTGCAAAGGAACATATGTCCCAGTGAACTGTTGGGCACTAATAATTTTTTCTACTTGCAGCTGTTGTCTAGTGAAAAATGAGAAACTGGCTTTCCGTTTAGCATAGTCTCCCTCCAAAATGAACTAGCCATCACTACGTAAGTTATCGCTCTGCTGAAACAACCTGAGGGGCACTCAGCCTCCACACAGTGAATGTGGCATTCGGCAGAGCCATCAGTCTGAATCACCCCGACAGTCTCTGCTCCCTTCCAGGAAACCTGCTGGCCTCACCGATTTCCCAGGGACAGTGTATAAGGAATCACTGCATGATCAGAAGGTACCACTGACATAAAAGGATGCTGTAAGCTGTGACATCTTGTGTAGCTCACAAAAAAAAGCCATCTGACAGCACAAAGATATTCAAGAATATTTCAGGAGGCAATTAGCATCTGTGTACCGAATGCTCCCAAGTGGCTAAGCTTTAGGAACACTCACTAGGATTTTTAGCTGAGTTTGCATCCCAGCTCTAAACCCAGGGATTTTTTTTATATTTGTTGCATGCTGCCAGGAAGGAGGGGACAGCAAATGTGTCTCACCTCCTTGTTTGTCCCCACAAACCTGCACCGAAGACCTCTCCTGAACCCTGTTGCTCTCTCTGGGGACTCAAGGATGCAACACCTCCCTGTGCTGCTCTTACTGCAGAATCTGGTGCATGTTAGCCATGTTAGCTCCGCAGGACATCGGCTGTAACCTCTATTTTGAATGTGTTGCAGAATCAAATGTGCAAAAGTTGAAGTCGAGAGAGTGTAAGCACCTAAGCAGGGGATAGGTATAAATGTCATGCCAGGATCTGCCCCTACTCTCTTCCATGAATGTGAAATTCCCTGATGTAAGAAGGGATGATGACAGAGGGCTTGAGGTTCCAGCAGGGGATAGGTTTGTGCATGATCTCTCGGCAGCAGTGACATTGCGTTCGGCTGACTCTACCTGTGCCGAACAGCAGGAATGTTTGACAGCACAAAGGAAAAGTCAAATGAAATCAAGCAAGGAAAAGAATATAATTTAAAGCATACATCAAGGGCTTATGCTATGTCCTGTTACAGAATTAAATGGAGACATTCTGCACCTACTTTTCTCAAAGTATTTCTCAAAGATGGAAGATGTGAATTCATGTTTTGCTAAATGTGGAGTGAGAGCCAACTGATTTTTATAATTAATTCATGGTACAGATGCAGTGTCCTAGAAAATACATTCTCTCTCCTGTTTTACGTACAGCTTTGTTAGGAAGAAGGTAGCAGGCTCAGTCTGTAAGGGCTCATTTGAGAGGGCTCGGTGCCCTCTGCCGAGCTTGAACGCACAGGCAGTGATCAGGAAAGAAAAAGATCTTGAGCCTTTTCAGGCAGAAGAATCTTACATTGCCTGCCATCACCAGCGCCTTCTCCTTGTCCAATAAATTGGTTATTTGTAAAGTAATTTTTCACCTAGACTGTGTTTCTCCTAGGGACTTGATAAGCCTTTTTAGTATAAAGTAGATATTTTCTCTAAAATCCTAGGAGAGAAGTTCTCTTTACTGGAAATATTATTTGCTCTTGGAAAAGCCGGCATCTGTGCCAGGTAAACGCATTCTGATTTGCAGATCCCACGGTATTTGTATAATCACCATAGGCAATGTGTGGCAATTATCTTCTGAGAAACACTGATTTTCTAGTAATGACCGCTACCGTGCCTTTCACCTGAGTTTTGGTCTTTAATGTACAAGCCTGGGGATTTGTGAATGTATTGTCTCTGTGGCAGAAGTACAGCAGCATGTATTACGAAGTTAGTACCCAAAAGAGCAGCGGATGATCTGTGGACTCGAAAATAGAGCTAGACCTCACCCCAGGACTGTACGTTCTCGGTATTAACAGGTTCTACAGAAAGTTTCTGCTGATCCATGCCCTTTCAGGCTATCTGTCTTCTGGGTGGGGTTTCAGCTCTTCCGAAACCCAACTCTTCTCCCCAGAGGGCAAAGCAGCCTCTTCTCCAGCTGCTTTTGAAAACAAGAGACCTACTGAAGTCTGTAACTTCAACTGAAAGTAAAATTTCTCACACTTATGCAATCTCCATTGCCACAGCATCAGAGGACACCCCACCACCCCACCACCCCACCACTTTTGAATGCATTTAATCTTTCTAGCACTGATGACAAAGGTGTTGCTATTTTTCCTTGTTAAGCGTTAGGCAACTGAGGCACAGAAAGGCTAAAACTGCATCTGTACGACACAACGCAGCTCTCAACCAGCAGGATCTAAAGAGGGTAACACAAAACCCAGTACAGCCCAGCAAGTTCTCCGTCTAGTTAACTCACCCTGCTGGGAAGCTTGGCGAAGCAGGGCTAGTGAGGTGCACAGTGAGGGTGGGTGGGAAATGATGGGCAGATGTCTAATTTCTGCCAAGTGTAAGGACTGACTGCTGTGCTCCCATTCCCGAGCAGGCTTTTTAATATCACACTTTGTTCCTACAAACCGAAGTTAGGACGCTGGACCGACACGCCACGGATTCCTGGAAAGCTGAATTCAAATCTAGATGACAGCTTCTTAGCTTAGCGCCCTGTAGCCTGCAGAAATCGTTACAGCAGCATCGGGAACCGCTTGAACAATCAAAGTGTAAATGCAACATCATCGGAGCATGACGTCCAACTCTCCCAGGCCTTGGTGACAACTGGATCTAACCACAAACTTTTCAGTTGAAACAAAAAAACTTTAACACTTCAAATTATCATGTTGGGCAGAACCTCACTTTTTTGATACATTCTGTATAACTTAAAATAGCTTCAGCATATGCTCTCTTCTTCCTCGTTAAACATTTCCAGGAAACTCTTAGCAGTTTTACACATAGAATAAGAACTTTAGCTGCAGTTTCCTGGACAACCTGCTGCAATTGCACCTAGAATGTCACCACAAAGTCTCATTAAAGTCCACAACTGTCTTTAATCGCTGACCTAGTCCTTTTTTTCCTTGTCCACCTGAGATAGATAGCAAATATTTTGCCAGAACGGGACCGGGTATGAGTGACAACAGAAAATCCTGGGATGGAACCCCCCTGCTTGGGGACTTTATAAATCTGTGATGGAAAGTCTGTCAGTGCCAGGCACAGCTGGTGTCTGTGTGAATTGGATCATTTCAGTACCTAACACAACCTGTTAAAAGGCAGAATATTATGCAGTGGGCACCTGATTCACTTTCCTAACGAAGCCGTAGACCTTTACGAAGGCATGGGAATGTTAGACCACATGCGCAACTCAGGGAGGAAACCTCAATGTCTCAAGCTCTTTCCAAATTTACTGTTTTTACCAGAATAGCTAATAGTGCAGGCACTTCACCAACAGCTCCCATGTATGAAGGACCCATTATATACATGTCAGCGTGAGAGCCATGGG
This sequence comes from Phoebastria nigripes, assembly GCA_035582835.1. Lineage (NCBI taxonomy): Eukaryota > Metazoa > Chordata > Aves > Procellariiformes > Diomedeidae > Phoebastria > Phoebastria nigripes. Next base: position 72,723 of record JAYKAV010003064.1, read on the forward strand.
GAAGCGCTGGTCTCCCCATGGAGTCCCTTATGTGATTCACGCTGTGTCTGCTAAGTATACATATAGGTATACGTGGTATTTTGTAGTGGCATCCTATGCTACAAGTTGTTTACCACACATACTATTTATATCTTTTGTTATCAGAGCTTGAGCATCTGTACCAGAGATGTCTGTATAAACTGACAAAAAAATACATACAGTATGCAATAAATAACCAATCCTTAAGCGTTGAGGAATGTTCCTGCTGTTAAGCTGGTTTGTTATGATTTCACTTAGAGACAGATAAAGATGATGGAATATGACTTCTCCCTGACAAAAAATTGGGTTTCTTCCCAGAGGCTCAGAAATGCCCGAGCCTCAAGGCTCTCTCTGCTGTCTCCTTTGCCTGTCTGTGTGATATACGACGAGCGCTCTCTTCCTACGTGAGCAGGTTACTCCTTTCAGGCCACAATGTCTCATGCGGTAAGGCAATACATTTTATGCTGAACCACCCCTGACCACCATTTGGGAGCAGATGGATACAAACCAGCCAAATAGCCACTCTGGCTTGCTGGTATGTTTTCTTCCCCTGCATTTTGCATAGCACAAAGCAGAAGGGGGGCAGGCAGCCCCTCATGAAGTCCTGCTTCTATTTCTTTTCCTGGAGAAACTCCCTTTAAAATATGAGCAAGAAGAAAACAATAACTTTATACCAAAGAGAAATGAAATGTACCAGAGGCAGCAATTTCTCTCCCATGCTACTGTAACAGCATCACATTCTTCACACCCAGTTTCACAGGAAAATTGCAAGCTATCTGTTTATCGAAGCATGCTCAGGGATAAATCCTGCTCGTCTTCTTTACGCGAATGAGCAACCCTTATTTGAATGAGCAGTTTGGCCAGGGGCAGAGTTACCACGCAGTTCGTGACCCACCTCCTCCTTTGCTCAGGGCGCAGCTTTTTGCATCCCCTCTCCGCTTTGCCGCTCCACCCAGCCCCGCTTGTGAAGTCTCCGGCAAAGGGCAAAAGATCGCAGGATAAGATCGTGCACATGTAACTTCCAATCTTTAAGGTAAGCCTGTTTGTCTAATAACCAGGGTACAATTCAGAATTGCCTCACCACTATGATGAGAAAAAAGCCCCATGCTAACTAATTGACTGAAGGGTAACTCCAGTCAGCTCGGGGGCTGTTTCTTTTGCGGCATAAAATCATTGAACAAGCTGTAATAAATGTTGCTGCACTCGCTGCATGATGTACCTGCCAAGTCAAATCAGAGATACCAACAAGAGCATTTTAAATGTTCTGGCGAGAGAAAACTTTCTTTAAGTTATTCGGGTGCTTTGTGGGTRTATTTTCAGGTAACAAGCCTTGGCTCAAAGCCCTGCATTCAAGCATCACTGAATCTCACTCATATTCAAAAACTAATCAGAATCCATATTCAAGTGCTGTCAGCCGTCCCTATGCTTCCCACAATTCATCTAACCACCATGAATAACTTGGAAATAATTAAGCTTTTGACCAAAATTATATGCTGCGTGACTTCAGTCTATGGAAGACTGATTTGTTGACTCCAAAATATTCCATGGATCATTATTATAGCTGGGCCTAATTCTTTCCTCCATTTTTTACGATCGATAAARTATATATTATGATATGTGGAGCTGTATTTCTTATTTAGCATCATATGTTTCCTCATTAAACACTATAATAGAGTAACTCCCAAATACAGCGAGCAGGTGTTTTACAGCTGTAGCACAGATACACTTCAACTTTATTTCAAGAACAGCCTTAAGCAAGTGCCTAACTTGAAAGCAATGGAATTTAARTACATGCAAATAATTGTCTTTTATTGTGGGAAATTCTATTCTATCCTGCAGAGGTGGACTTAAACCTGTGTCCAGAGGGTTGAGCGGACTAGAGCCAGTGTCAGTAAGACAYTGATCATACTGATTACAAAAGTATCTAAGTACATACCTACATTTATCAGAACGGCCCTGACTTTAATGCAYCTTGGCATTTATATTCACTCCCTTCCCTTGCTCCTCCTGAGTCACTTGCTTCCCCCGAGAAGTGACTCACCAGACCTGGTCGGGGACGCCGGGGCAGACTTACCCTGTGGAATCACTTTAGTGATTTCCTCTTTAGTAGAAGAATTGGTTTAGTGGAAAAATTACTTTAAGAAGTTATCAAAGGAATGGAAATGCGCTCATATGGCTCRCATTTTCACAAATATGCAGAAGACCGCATGGGGCTGTACGCCTGGCAGGCAATAAAAATCCCGTCTCCTTACATATTTGTTGAGGCAGTCATGAGACTCCCAACTCCTTCTTCAGGCAGCTGCCACAAACAGCAGAGAGGTGTCGCATCCCCACATACCATGATGGATATGCCATATTACTATAGCTGGATATTCCTGCTAGGATTGAAGGAGAGGTAACAGTGACTTTGGTTCTCTTGAACAGAGACAAGGGAACATAGAAAGTTCTTTGGTCTTTCCTTAATATTAATCTGCTCTGTCTTAGTTAGTCTGCTAGGATGATGCAACTACYGTACAAGGGAAATAGATCACTTTCATAAAACACGGTGAGTAAAACCAGCTTAAAAAATAAATGTGCTATTAGCTATTTCCATGCCTACCTCAGTCAGGAGGTACCACATTCAGTATATTCCAGTAATAAGCTTCAGATAGTGAAAAAAATATGCCTGGAATTTGCTAGGGTTGAAAAACGTGGTATTTCCTGTGCTCTTGCAAGAGATACTGTACTTGGTACCATTCTCCTACCATACTGAGCTGAGCTTCCAGCACAGGGAAACAGATGCTGTGCATCATTGCTATTCTCAACTGCAGCAGAACTGGAGAGCCAGCGCATAGCAATTACCCCAGTACATCAGATCCCAGTAAAGCGGAGCTGCACTCACCCCTGTCCGGTGTGTACAGACACCAACAGCCCCAGGTTCTGCTCCCTCTAACACATCCTCTTCTTCGTTACAGGCTTCTGCCACCTTTTGCTTATGTATTTGCAAGCTCTGTGGAGCAAGGCTCACTCTCAGTGTTGGCATGGTGCCTAGGGTGAAGCTGTCCATGTTAGGTATGGTCTTTAGGCATCACTACAGTATATAGTCATAAAGCAGCTGCTCGATCTGATCTTTTTTTAGTAACAGAGGAAATGAAATACTTGGACATTCAGCTAGAATACCCGGTGAGTGCCCTCTCACCAGCGCGGGGTACTCGTCTGGTGCTCTTCGGGCAGCTGGATGAGTGTCACGCAGCTGGCTGAAAGCTGCTTTGGTTTACACAGCAAAAGCAAATTCTATCTCATACAGCAGCTGTGTTTCAAGCACAATGAACTGCATCTTGATTACTCTCTTTGAGGCTGCATCGGCTCTTCTACCACCTGCCTCATGGACATCTGCACTAAATACGCACCCCATCATTTCAGGATTCGCTGAGCTTGTTTTGCTGTTGAGAGTCAGAGCACGGTAGAAACGACCAGCCTAAAAATTGCTCAAGTGAACTTTCCCTCATTAGGACAAGAGTACATTTACGTGTGTCTCTCCTGGTGTGAGGTTACCAGAATATTTCCTCAGCAAATTTTTCCCCAGGCTGACTGTGGGGGTCTGTGCCCATGTGCCTGTATGGTTATTCCTTTAATGATTTCATTTTAGGTGAAAAAAAGTAGGGAGCGGAATCTTTCATCAACAACTATTGGTAGGAATAACACTGGCTCAGTCTTTGATGCGTTCATTTAGCCATGTTACACACACTGTGGGGATGAGGAAGCTGAAGTGGGAGATTTACTCCTCAAAAATAGTATGGTTTAGAATTCATGTGCTTCCATTTATAGCTTTTCTGTGTTTTCTTGTAACTTGCTCTGTGTAATTAATAGGGCATTTCCAGGCAAAGGATATGATTCCCATAAGCAAAGGAGAGGAATAGTTTTGACTAACCAGCACATGCATGTTTTCTGGTTTTTTTTAATCCCATTTTTCTTTCTTCCCTGCCTTCCCTTGCTAAATTCACATTTCCAAGATGATTAATCCTAGCTCTTCCTCAGAAGCGTATCGACATATTACTGTGGTCAGCYGGTCAGTAAAGCTCACCACTGAACAACGATACATGGCCCGTGTGAAACGGCTGCTCCAAAGCACTTCAAGTCTTGCGGAAGAAGAATGCTATAAAAACGAAAAATAATGTTAATGAGGATTAAACCCTCTGATTTTCTACACCGTTTCCAGCTGGACCAGGGCACTGTGCATTAAGCTAATGAGAGGTGAAAGCCAAATTAGCTGGTTCTGATGGAGCTTTCATTGCATGTGGGCACACTCTGACTGCAGATGCAATTATTTCTCAGTCCCTGGGAGCTTCAAACCATAGACTTGCATACCACATTAAGCTGATCCAGTAAGGCTGGCCCCCAAATCTGACCCGGCTGACTCTTGTTCTTTTCTGAGGAAATGACTGTAGAGCAGGGAGGAGGAATGTAAAATGATACACGCTGCTCTCGCTCGCCTCCAGCCTGAGACGGAGGTGAGAGCTGCCTGCAGGATGGTAGGTCTGCTTACAGACGCCTTCACATTTAACCCACATTAGGACCAAATCAGGATCTTTCCCATCACTGTCAATATATAAGCACAACCAAAAAGAGAGGAAAACCAGAAATGTCTTAAGCACAAAAAAAAAAAAAA
>JAYKAV010003064.1:77418-162267 GCA_035582835.1 Phoebastria nigripes
AAAAAAAAAATCTTTGTCTTCAGTAAAAAGACTGACTGAAGGAATTGTTCATCAGCTGCATCAGCCAAAATAGCCATGTGGACAAACTGACGGTATCACAAGAGTATTCACCTTCTCAAGAAAAACACTGAAGTGAAAGTYGATAGCTATTTCAAAGGAAATTTTGGTTAAAAGATGTGTGAAAGGAGGAAGGTCTCTTACTCTTCCTCCTGTTTTCCTTCTTTCTCCATTTTAAAAAMAAAGCTGAAGAATTAAAGTCATAGCAAAGCGGATTAAGTTACTTTTATGTTTAGCATATCGACTCTTGCCACTAGACTGACAATTCTTTACCTCTGGTCCTCACTCTTTGCAGACAGAGGAGAAAAGTCTGCTTTTAGCAGGGTACCTATTTAACAGCATTTGCCTTCAGAGCATGCTTTCTTACCTCCTGGATGCTGGAGCATCATCACAGAGAGCGGTACACCTCCATTTGCACTCTACTCTGAGGGTCAGGGTGTTTTGGGGTAGACATGAGGAACAACTCTTTAACTTTAACTGTGCCAACCCCCCAGGGCTCCGCTATAGCATCCTGGCATGTCTAGACAAAAGGTGTTGATGGAGCTTGACTCCTTCACTGTAGCTGATACTACAGCAACCAGGATCGCTACCGCTGTAAGGAAGTGCATTAGCTGTGCAAGCCTTAATGAAGTCAATGGAAAATGCCTTTTGGCATTTTGGGTTTTTTCCTGTAGATTTATGTGTACAGTCAATGTTTTTTGACTTGAAGTGGTTGTTTCTGCATGCTTTCCCATGCCAAATATTTTAAGTATCTTAATCCGGCTATCTACACTGTTTATGCAACAGTAGAYGTCCGCTAGGAAGTGACTCTCATAACTAGCCAGTCCGTCACTACACAGCCCTCTCAGCCCTACGGAGAAGCACTCACTCTCCTGTCACACTGGGGAAGTCATATGTCTGTCCCTCGGTCCATCATACCAAATCAGAGGGAACTGAACTTATCTGTCTCACAGAGGTGGTGTTAGACTGGCTAGCTAATGTTTATAGAGCTTGTTTGGAAATGCTGGCGACCAGAGGCACGACAGAGGAGAACATATGATCAGCCAGACCGTGGGTGATTTCTGCTCCTGTGTTCCTACATCAGAATTACAAACGACAGAATAGTGTTAAGAACTATAATGAACATAAACCCACATCTATTTTAGGAAGTCTACCACGCTCTTTTCCATGTTTTGATCTGGAAAAAAGAAAAAAGGAACTGTAAGGTAATATAAAGCTGACATAAGAATTACCTTCAGTGGGAAAGTACTGAACTTTATGAAGATGTGAAACTTGATAAGACACGACTAACATAAATTAAAACCTATGAGTTGATCCAAAGCCTTCCTATTTCTCCAGAAGGAGAAAATAAAACCCCTAGCCCTTCCTTATTTCCATATGTTGATGAAGTGGCATGAGAACTGATTTGAGCCCCTAAGAAATCATTCTGTTCCTCCTCATACGGCTGTAAAGCTCCTATCTGTTCATTTCTCTGCAGTCATATAACCAGTTAATTACTTTCTTATTAACAGTGTCCATTTCTAAAGACTGATTTTTTGTTTTTGCCATACACATTTTCTTTTAATTGCATATTCTTCATTAAGATGAGTAAAAAGCCATACTATGCAGAAGACCACTGAACAACAGATTTATTTATAAAAGAGGTTTAAAGATCTCCCAAGAGAGCTGAGTATCCTCATTGCCAGCTGAAATCAGCAAGGGCAAAGGATCTTCAGTCTTCTCTAAAGCTTGGTCTTAAATCTGTAAAAGGTCTTGAACTTCTGACATAATTTTGACTTTTCTTTTTCTTTGAACATGAATATTCCTGCRCACATTTCTGTAATAGCCAGGTGCTGTTTTGGGCTAGTATAAATGTACTGGTTTTTTGCAATGATATTGCCAAAGAAACAAATGCTCCAAAGCTATGGTATGGAATTGCTAGAAGATGAGCTGTCTGACATTAGTAAGGTATTTACTCACTGGGCAAACATCTATTCCTGACTACGTCACAATGGTTTCTGCACAGAGTTTTTCATTGCAAAGCCCCAAACATTTAACAAGCAGGATACAAACTGCTGTTCACTGGGAGGAACCTACTTCTGTGTGAAATGTGGTACTTCCAAACACAGAATCATAGAATCATAGAATCATAGAATGTTTAGGTTGGAAGGGACCTTTAAAGGTCTCCTAGTCCAACCCCCCTGCGGTGGGCAGGGACATCTTCAACTAGATCAGGTTGCTCAGAGCCCCATCCAACCTGACCTTCAATGTTTCCAGGGATGGGGCATCTACCACCTCCCTGGGCAAGCTGTTCCAGTGTTTCACCACCCTCATTGTAAAAAATTTCTTCCTTAAATCTAGTCTGAATCTGCCCTCTTTTAGTTTAAAGCCATTCCCCCTTGTCCCATCGCAACAGGCCCTACTAAAAAGTCTGTCCCCATCTTTCTTATAAGCCCCCTTTAAGTATTGAAAGGCCGCAGTAAAGTGTCCCCGCCACCTATGCATCGCTAGATGAGACAGCACATCTGTTCAGAGATGCTTCGGCAGGCAAGGCGCGCTTTAGCTGCCATCAGTAACAGATCGGGCGCTCAGCAAGAGGGCGAGGGGAGCTTGCTGACCGAAAACTCGAAACTCTTTTGGTAGGAGTTAACAATGTTGGAAATGGGCAGGGGAAGCGTTAGAGTAAGGTGTAACAGCAGAAATAACACGCAGGAACAGCAGCAGCATCTCTCCCATTGCCTACGGCCCGCACCGCCAGCGCCCCCGCCAAGCCGGCTCCGCTCCGCCGCGCCGGGGCGGCGGCGGCAGCGCCCGGGGCCGCCCCGAGCCCGTCCCATCCCTTCCCTTCCCTTCCCTTCCCCGCCGCCCGGGAGGAAGAGGAGGGATTTCACCTGCCCCGTCCCGCCCCGCCAGGTGCGAGGTGGAGCAGGAAGCGGCGGCGGCGCCGGAGGGGACCCGCGCCCGCCTCGGCGCCGGGCCCATGCGGGGAGATGGCGGCGGGCCGGGCGCTGGCCGCGCTCCTGGCCGCGCTCCTGGCCGCCTCGGCGCAGCTCCTCCAGCGGGAAGGTAGGGACGGGGACGGGGACGGGGACGGGGCGGCGGGGGCTGCGGCGGGGCGGCTCCCCCTCACCCCCGGCTCGCCCGGTGGGGCTGCCCGGGCAGGGGGGACCTGGCCGGCGGGCGGCTGAGCCCTGCCTTGCTTTTCTGGGCTGCAGCGCAGGCGAGAGACCGGTGGCTCTGTTTTATCTCCGTGTGCTACTGCTGATTTAATAACTATTAGTTATTAAAAGGGGGGGAATAGGGTAGAATCGCATCTGTAATGTTCATACGGTGCTTTTATGGCGGTCCCAGCCCCCCGGGAGGAGCCTGCGCGGGTGGTCTTTCTCCTGCGCCGGCAGGCGGGGGTGAGCCCCGGGGTTTGCATGTGCGGGGGCTCGGTCTCCTTCCCCGAGGGAAGGTTCACTGCGGCTCTGCCCGACTCCTCGACCCCGGGGGCGGGAGCCGTCCTGCAAAGGCGTCCTGCTGCGCCGGGGTGCTCGGACATCGCCTAAAAATGATGTTGACGTAGGGACATCCAGTTTCAGCGCCTCTCGTTTGAACGTGCCTTTTTTTTTCTCTGTGAAATAAATACTAACAAGATAAATGATTTGATCTTTACGTCGTCGCTTGCTAGAGTATTGATTATGCAAGTAAGTTCACAAAGTCCTTTTCCCTGGACTCCAGAGAGGCAGCTGAATTATCTGTAAGGAGCAGGAGCTCGCAGGATCGTGCTCTGTGTTGGACCGTGCAGTCGCGTAAGCTTTTAAGCAAAGAGAATGGTATTATTTATATAGAGCAATGGATGAACTGTACATGCAGGGAAACAGAAAGGCTTGTGTGCCCAGCCAGGTCAGATAGTTTAATGGGAGACTGCTGCTCACTACAAACTCTGCGTCTCTTGAAAATCCTGGATGCTTGATGCAATCCTGTGTATATAACCCATGAATAATTTTCTTAAATCCTGTCTGCCACCCCAAAAGAATTCCGGTTATGAACGCAGAGACAGTGTGTGGGGTTTTCCTCAATTTCCAAAGCTGCTTGATTGCAAAAAACACGTATCCTCAAATCTAAACAGTCTGTTTTATAGCTATTAGTCTTGTTAAAGACTCTTGAAGTGTGAGTCCTTCTATACAAAAGAACTGCTGAGTTATTTGCAGCTACTGTGAATAACCTAAAGAGTCTGATGTGAAATTTGTGCCTTTTTAATGTTTCTATTACCTTTAACTGCACTGGTTATGCTGAAGTGTTGCTCACAGCCATTGTTATTATAAACAATACAGTGTAAATGTTGACTGTGAAATTGGACAGCACTGAGGTATCAATTTCAAGCTATGTAGTCTTTTAAATAAAATATTTGCATTTAATGCATTGCCTCTGAATTAAGTGAATGACAGCTATTTGCCTCTCTAAACCTCTTCAAAGGAACAAGAAAGAATATTATACTGTGGTTAACTGCGTGTTGTTCTCAAAGAAAACAAACTTTTAAAAGCTTAGATGGGTCAGTTCTAGAAGGAGAGGAGCTAGACTTTCCAAAGATCTTGTATTGTTGAAGTAGCAAATGAAAAAATCCTCAATTACATCTTTTTTCATACATAGGCTAGACCTTCACTGGAAGACGCAGCAGCCTATTGATCATGCATTCACACATTGTTCCTCAGCCTCTGGTCAAACTGTGTTATCAAAATCCTTTGTTCCTTTTATTCTGCCCCCCGCCCCCCTATAAATCTTCTTGATGCCTCACGTTAAACTTCATGGGCTTGCTTTTGAGGCACAGTACAGCTCTTTTTGAGCCAATATCTTTGACTTTTGCTTATTGTCATCATCTGCTCCAGCTTCTTAGCCTCTCTCATGTTTAAAACATCCAAACGAATTATGCATTTGCGTTGGCATTAAAAAAAGAAAAACGTTTATCCCTGCTTTATGCAAGGTTCAGCCCGCACCGTCAATTTGGTTGGGTGTAGGAGTGAGCAGGATACCGGCTGTGTGGTGGCTGTGCCTGCAGGTTGTGTCCCTGGAGAGCCAAGCAAGTCTGCTTTGCCTGTCATTGTAATAGCTCTTGTCAGGAAGGTGGCAAAACCAAATCAGACGGGAAGGTGCAGGAAATGGAAGGAAGATGGCGAGTCCAACGAAGAATGTCTAGTCTATTCTTATTGTGCAAACTGTCTCTACAAACAGGATGTCTGTGTGGTCTGGGGCTTTCTTAACTTCATCTAGAGGAACCGAGGAGAGAGTGCTCACTAGCCAGTGAGCTTGCCCTCGGGCAAACCGTGAAGTGGCTCTGTAAAGCAAAGTTAGTAACAGTGAAGTGGCACAAAACACCACTGGTAGACCCAACGATTTGCTGCCACTGTTGGTGGTCCCTCTTTCTACCTCCTTCAGTCCCTTCCTTTCCAACTGCATGCTTCTGCCCGCTTGTCCCTCTCCTGCGCAAGCACCACCGCTCCTGTGTGCCAGGTCCTCTGTCATCCCGTCAAACTCTCTAACTCAGTGCCTTCCTCCTCATTGTGGACCCCCAGCCCCCCAAAGAAAGAGGTGGCTCAGTCTTGGCTGCATTAGTGGCATGGGTTGGCAGGCTGAATGTTGTGATGGCATGAGCGGGACCGGAGAGGGGAACGGTGCCTTCCCAGGTGTTGGCAGATGTCGTGTGCCTGGTGTGTCCTCCATCCCAGTGAGAGTTGCTTTTGTTATTGCACAACCAAAACTGTAGTTGGAACGTTTTCCTGAGCAAAGGTTTGTCCTGAAAACCCAAGATAGTTCAGGTTAAGATTTTTCCCGCACACCCCTATGTAGTTTGTAATTTTTAAGGTGTTCCCTTTGCCCTGGTGCTGACGTTGGTACTGGCTTTGCTGTTGCTGCGTTTTGGCTGCAAGTTGCAGCAATCTCCCTTTCGGCGGGGCCAGGTTTAGGCTGGGTGTGCAGAACCATGCACGAGGTGGCCATGAGGCACACGTGCCTCTTCTTGGGGACTGGCGACGCTCTGGTGGGACGGCTGCAAATCTTGGTGCACCTATCTCTAAAGTGTCTCTTGTCATCCTCAATGAAGTCCTTTCTTCTCTCTCCTTCTCCCTCCACCCTGTCCCAGCAGGTACAGTATTATAGTGTTGTCCTTACTGTCCTGTAGGAACATGTGTGGCTGGTCACATTGTCTTCAGAGGAGCTTGTGGCTCTTCTTCAGATGCAACTCTATACATAACGTAAATTATCAAATGAAACATTGGTTAGCTTGTCGGTGGAAAACTGCAGAAAGAAGTATTTGGTGYGACAGCTGTGCATAGACGTGGGAGTGTGAATGAAGTATTGCGTATCTGACCTTTGAAAATGTGTTTTCCAACTAAAACATCTTTCTCTGAAACACTAATAATGAAGTTAATCAGACTTTTATAATGTCTATGAAACATAAACAAATATTTCATATTTAAAGTAACTTTATGTGATAAAATCTGCATATGTAATTTGGGGTTTGTCTTTAAAATGTCATTGTTATAATAAGTGAATTTGCAAATAATGCCACATTGTTTCTTGCTCTACCCCCCAGTTAACTTTTGGTTGGCAACTGACTGATTTGAGTCACACGTCAGTCTTAACACGTAAAGCTGCTGCTTTTAATAAAATAAAAAACCCCCAAGCTCTTAGCAGGGTCTTTCTGGTGTTCTGACAGAATATAAGTAACCAGCCTTTTTGTGCTCCCGTGAAAATCAGTGGAAGCTGGATTATTTCCATTCTGAATCATCGTTTTGCTCACTCGATCGAGACTTCTCCTTTTAAGACCACAACTAATGTGCATGAGTATTCAGTTGTACTTTTTTTTTTTCCCCTGCTTTCCTCATGCCATTATCAGTCTGGAGTGCTCCGTTTTTACTCTCTAGAAAATAATGTGTGTATAGTGAATTACGGGTTCAGATCATCCCTTTTCACCCCTCGCACGGGTTGATTCTTTGGAGCCAAACCATTAACCAATTCCCGCAGAGCACCTGCTGACTTTTGGTGGTCTTTTAGTAGGATTCAGCCGATAGAGCCTGGTCACCATCCCTCAACTCAAAAACTTCTCTAATCTGATGGAGGTGTGACCATGCAGATTCCTCTTGTTCAACGTCTGCTTGCGTCACCAGGGCATGAAGGAAAGGACGTGGGTTGTGCTGTGCTTGGTAAACTGTTGACTGCTAGCTGTCAATGTCAGAGCAAAATCTTCTGTTTCTGTATTAGCTGGTGACAGAGGCGAGGGTTTGCTGCCTGTAGCTGAACCTGCCCAGTCTAGATAGTATTGATGGGACCTCCTGGAAGACCTTCAGGAAGAGCCAGCTGAAGAATCGTGCCATAACATCCAGTAGATGTGCATTTCACCTATGTTAGTAAGGTCTCACCTGCTTCTGAGTGCCCAGGCTGCCAGTACTGTGGGAAAACAGATTGGTTTTTTTTACCTATCTCRTATAATGGGGGGAAAAGTCTCACCTGTGCCTGTTCCATTGGACACCTTTTAACAACCATCCTCAAGGGTGCCATGGGACAGCCTGCTTCAAGCTGTGCCTTTTCATTTCTTGGGGAACAAAGTGAGCGTGGTTACTCGCTGTCAGAGCAAATGCTTATTTTGAGAGGTATGATCATGCCAGCGTTTCAGAGTTGGCCCTGGCTCTTCTGGGTCCATGGGTGGAGCTGAGAGATTAGCGTACGGAGACAGCAAACTGCGAGGGGTGAAAAGGGATGATCTGAAGTTCCTCAGAAGTGAGAGGCAAAGAGCTGTCAGCAGGATATTTGGTGTGGGAGGGACCACTGATTGTGAAATGCGCTTTTCCACCTTCGTTAACCAGAGCCAAGACCGAAGAGCTGCTCAGACATGCTCCAAGATGCTGTCCTCTCGCTGGCTTACATCAAGGTAGGGATAAACTGTGCAAGCAAACACCCCTTTGATAAAGGGAGGCTCCTGCAGCGACTTGCGTGGTGTCTAGGTGTTCCTCATGCCAGTGCGACATTTTCTTGTCAAGTTGCACAGACCCATGTATCGTACATTTTGCGTGTTGTACGCGAGTTGGCGGTCAGCTTGCAGACAGCATTTACTGAGCTCTGCGTCTCACTTCTACAGAAGCAACAAAACTTCGTATCTGTAAAATAATAATAAAATAAAAAAGGCAGCCCAGAGTCAACATTCTCCTTTCTGTAATTACAGCTAAACTTGCCAAGTCCCAAAGTGTCTTTTTTCCCCACTTTTAGTGAAAAAAGCTTCATTTAAAAATGGCTCTTACACATGAGTTTTGTGAGGGTCTTAATTATCCTTCTGAAAAGGTTCCAGAGAAAGTGGTAGAAGTACTGAAATTTATAATTTGGGGTTTTTTTAAGTTATTGTTAAACTGAAGGTACTTTATTCTTTTGAGGCATTACAAATTAACTTAATGAATTAACAGCTTTTGAGTGAGCAACCTTGCTGGCCTGGGGTACTGACAGACCTTCTCTGGTGAATTGTGCTGGGATGGCTTGTAACATCACTACCACAGAAGTGTCCACCCTTCCTCCCTGATGAGGAGGAGAACGGGATGTGTGACATCTCGCCTGCTTCGTATCCCCATCCTGGCTATCAGTTTAAACCATCAGTGAAGATTAGGGGGCTGTACTGTGGTGGCTGAGGAATGGATATTCTCCCCCAGGTGCCCTCTCCTGAGATGTGGGTGGTTACCTTGGCATAACAGCCATTGGCAGCATCTATCTGTAAGTGTTTACAAGCTTTGCAGATTTTAAGCTTTAATTTTCTGGGTGATTTCCTGAAAGCAATCCTTTCACAAAATATGGACCTCGTATCCCAAGCAAGCGTGGTATTGGAAGACAGGTGCAAATATAAGGAGATCATTAAGCAATGTAGAGAGTAGTTAGTTTACATTTTAAATGTAAACAGAAAACCTGTTTGCTTTATAAAGTCCAACAGGATTTCAGCAGCTTGCAGCAAGCAGGGTTGGCTGTAATTTGTGATTGTGCTTGTGATCTCCATTTGCTGCTCACAGCACCGTTTAGTAGGTGAGAAGACTGTAAATGGTGTATGGGTCCCTGACTAACTTTGCTAAGGGCTTGAAGAATGTGAAGGCAATTACCTGGATGGGCATCGCAGGTGGAACTGGAGGAGTGGATGATGCTTGGGCAATCGGGTGCTGCCGTTAAACTGGAGAGTTGGACTCAAATTGACAAAGAAAGATTCAATAAGGCAGGTACAAAATGTTAGAGTCAGCAAAGCAGGGAGACATTTACTCTTTGAAATATTTTTTGACGTGTTGTTGGCAAATTTGAGTCAACTGCGCAACGAATTGTGTTGAAGGTGATGGGGAAATGGATGATCAGGTGTAGCGTTGGTGCATCTCTTTTAGCTGAGCCATTGGGGTGTTTGCTTGGGATGCGGGAGCTGGAGCCTGCAGTCCCCATCATGCCAGCCTTGAGGTCCCCTCACTAGGCGAAGGGTGTTTTGGATGGATTGCTCAGATTGTGTCCTACTGATGCTGCTGTCTCCTGCACCGAGGCTGTCCATTAGATCAGCAACAGGAGTTCATACGGCTTGAAACTGAAATTGTTCAGCTTATGGCGGGGTCACTGCGTTATTGAGTCATACTCCTTGCTTCCCACCATCTTGCTGTGACCTTTGCAGTAGATTATGTGTAGTGGAACACCCTGAGCAGGCTACGAGCGTGCCTGTGGGCCAGCATCCCTGCAAGGGCTCAGAAGAGGCGGTGAGCTTTCCAGGAGAGCCTACCGAGCCGTAGAGGCAAACAGCACCGCGGTACTATCCTTGTCCCGAGGCGGTGGCACGAAGCGCTGTGGTGGATGAGCCCGTTCTCCGGAGAGGTGTGTTGGTTGTGTGGGTTCAGATCCCCCTGGGGCAGAACAGGGGTTTGGATCCAGGTACTTCATATCCGGAGCGAGTGTTGCCGCTACTCGTCTTCTGCAGCAGCCCGTCTCTTCCAGCTGCCGCCGGCTTATGAATGGTGTCTGAGTCAGCCCCATCCAACTGGTTTTTATTAAAAATGGCTGAAGTGGAACAAGCCCACGATTTAACCAGAATGAGCAAACCAACAGTTTTTGTACGTTATTTTGGGATAAATTAATATCTGGGATTTTTTTTTATTGGGGACTCTTGTGGGCTTTGGTTTCTTGGTCTGTCTGGGGTTTTTTTGATTGTTTTAATCCATCTAGTGAAGTCATCAAACAATCCATAGATCCTTATGGATAAATTGCTGCAATAAAATGCAGCCCTCTAGCCAGAACTAGTTGGACTCTGTTCTCACTCCTGCCTTGTTTAGCAAGGCACTGTACATAGCCATAAAAATTGCTGTTCTGCCAAGTCCTTTCCTTGTACGTACATATGCATGCTCTCTATCCCTCCAACTGTTTTCCACATTGCACCCCCCTCTTGTACAGGAAAAATGTCCTTTTGACATTTATGTATACATATTAAAAAATACTAGGGGATTAGTGTCAGGTGCAACCACAGTGGATAAATTTAGGCTAAACTCTGAGGAGTAATCCAACTTGTTTTACACTATGCAGTTTGTTTCTAACTCAAGTTGGAGAGCTCTGAGCAATAAAATTGATGAAAGGTTTGGAAAAATCATACTGTTGAGAAAAAGCTAGCCAAGGTGCATTTGTGCAGAGAGGAGCATTACTGAGTGATAAAGGGATGCTGCGATGAGACAACTGTCATGAAGGAGCAGTCATAAACAAGGATGAGCAGCAGCGAAATCCAGTTGTGGCAGGGAAGGTGCAGACTGAGCTTGGGGCAGTTGAAGAAATAGCCAAGGGAGGCTGCAAAACTGTCATCGCTTAGAGGAAGAAAATTTAGGGTGACATCAGGTGTCTACGTCAGCCTGTGAACCGGCTCAGGACTGGAGGCTTCACCTCTGACATCTTCCAGCCCAATGATTTCATTGTTGTGTAGACAGAGACTAGATCCAGCTTGGCGATGCTTCCTCCTGTTGGTTTGGATATCCTGTGTGTCATCCCTGTGCAGCATTAATGAGGCATGGAAATTCCTTTACAAGAAACGCGTACAGTTACTGGTAATCCTAATAAGAAGGCGTGCAGTGGGAATCATAGACAGTGACAGATCAGCGTGAGTCACAGACTCGGTCATGTTTATAAAAGCTCTGCAATAAAGGTGATTTTAAGTAGTCTCTCTATTGTGCTCTGTGTGTGTGGCTATAGTTGGGGGTTTTAGCCATTTAGTCATTTTTAGTGACTTTGAGATCACAGGATATACTTTCTGTATGATTCTTTTTTTCCGTTTTTCCTACGACAATGAGATTTGATAGCACATCTCTGGCAGCTGGCTGCTGTTGACGTTACAGCACTGTGCTCTTATTTCTTTGACCAAAATGATTATCTGTGGCGTTTCATGAGGCTGGCTTCATGAAAACTAGAGGCAACGTCGCTTTATTTTGTCCGAATCTGCATGCCTTTTCCTTGCAGCTGAGAGCAAGGTTGGTCTCTCCTGTGTGCTGTGCTGCTCTGTGCGTGCAGCACCCCAGGCAGGAGCCTTGTCTCACCTGCCGTTGCCCAGCATCGTCTTTCTTGCAGCGAGTCATTCAAATGAACGACTACGTGGTCGTGAAGTCTGCAAAGGGGGTGGAGGGCAAAAAACCCAGGCAGCAGAAGTCAGGTCTTTCAAGGGCTGGGGAAGACGACGCTTTGTTTTGACCCTTGTAGGAAGCGTTTACTCACTTATTTCAAAATGTCGTTCCAAATGTCCGTTCCTTGGTTTCAGCTCAGGGCACGTGTTTGTTTTGTTTTAAAGCTAGTCATGTGCTTAAGGTTATGCTTAAACTTAATCCTCATGACTAAAAATGGTCTTAGAGCCGTGCCCAAGCACGTGGTGCGGAGGCGCTGGCTGTTCGTGGCCCTGGTGCGTTTCTCCGTCCTGCCAGGTTGGCCGTGTGGTTGTGCTGAACCAGGGGTGGGAAAAGGAACAGTGATAACTGTTTGACAAGAAAGTGAGGAACAGACTTTTCAGTCATTACTTATAAACTGTAGACGAGTGTGACAATTACCGTATGCAAGAAAGCAGTCTCTTGTCTGTAGCTATTAATTATTGGTATTATGCTATTATACTTCATATCTGGATGACATAAACATCAGAAAAATTATGACCATCAGGGTCAAAGGATATTTTGTGCACTAAGTGTGATAAATAATAATAATAAAACGCCCATAAAACCCAAAAGTGTTCAGTGGTATGGAAAACAAAACTCTGGGCTAGGCTGGAAGTAGTTGTTTCACTTTCTCTTCTGAAAACTTCTTCTTCCTGAAGCACGGGAGGAGCAGCTCTGGTTGCTGGCTTTGCTTTACTCTTTTCTTTTCCCCACCCCGCAGACATTGCGCCTGCGATTGTCCCCTGTGCGCTTGGAAGGTCATTGCACAAGGCAGTTCCTAGCCTGTATGGTTGTCTTTTTTTTTTTTTTTTTTTYTTCTTCTCCTTTCCCCCCCCTCAGAAAAGCCCAGATAGAAAACCTCTGCGAAAGCATTTCTAAGGCAGAAACGCAGGTGTCAAGTAGTGCCAGCCATTGGAAAAGGTGAGGGAATTCAGCGTAGATGCTCAGGGCAGAGGGCTGTCCCGTCACTTAAAAGCTGTAGGAAAGTTACTAAGTGATCAGGTTCTTACTAATGGTATAGAGGATTGGTAAACTCATCATTACAAGTATGTGCAGAAATTTGGCAAGCCTCATGGTGTTTGAGGTTTTCATTTAAAGCCTTTGATCCTGGCGGCAAATAGGTAAGGCAGTTTCGAGGGCTTGTTAAGTCTTTTGACTTCAAGATTGTGTAGAAAAGCTGGAAAGTCTGGAAGAAGGCTCAAGACCAACAAAACTAAAATAAAAGCACGATGGGGTATTTCTTTGAGTACCCTCTTCTGCCCTACTCCCCCTAGCAGTGAGATTTTGATGCCTGATGTTTGCAAACCTGGAGCTGCAATGTTCCCAGTGGCAGGGAAGGACGATAGCCCATGCCAACTGATCGATCCCCACGGCTTTTGCAAAACATTGCAATGAAAGTCAGGCCCTGCAAAACCATGAGATTGCTGTAAAAATCAGGAGATCTTAAAAGGGAGGTTTAAAAATAGGACCGGTGGTTTTTGTGGGAACTTGAGCCACTAATGCGGTACGCTTCTCTCTGCAGCTGCGACGGCTGAAGTTTTGAGTTGGGTGGGTGGGTTGGTTGAGGGTCTCTGGTGTGCTATGTGCCACGAGAGGGCTCTGCCGATCAAGGGTTCCCAAGGTGTGCCGTGCCCCGCTCCCCACAACCTTTGCCAGGTGAGCCCTGGGGTCTCTGGGCTTTGGCCAGCCTCTTTACCACCACCACGGTGATAGCAGCTGGCATGGGCCAGGCTGGATGTTTAGGTGCTCAAGGGATAGTGACCAGTTAGGTAGAGCCTGGGGTGCCCTGCAGATGTGCATTTCTGAGCCAGCTGTTCTCTCACACCTTCCTGGCACGCTGCCTGGCAATGGGAATGGCTGCAGGGGCTCTCCCGGGGTGCTGCGCTGCTGGGTTTGCTAGGGTAAATCTCTCTTTATTGATCTTAATGAGCAAGAGGATTCCCAACCTGGCGTATGGGCAGAGCTTTGTCATGCAGCCCTGTGTGATGTTCCACTCAAGGAACAGACGTTTTTGAACAGAACTTGGGGTACCCCTCTTTCTAGATCTCTTATTTTTTTTTATATACATAAATTATTTTTTTTCCCATAAACACTAAAAGCACTAGTGCTGTAGACACTGTGATTGTATCTTCTGTACAGTGAAATAAGGAAGGGAGAGTAGTGAAAACAAGTGGCAGAAAACTTGCCAACTGACCTGTCCTCAGATTTTCACCTGGGGCTGGGATACGGTTGACTTCAATGCAAACTTTACTCACTTCAGCCAGGGCTGGGCTCAGTCTTTGCTAAGCATCAAACTGATGCTAATAACTTTTCTAGTCTTCTTGAATGTCCAGTTGGTGCTCCTTCGTGTCTTATATTGTGTGTATGTTTTTAGAGGACAGTCAAGTTTGGTCCATTTGTTGATAAATTGCTACCAATTCAGTATGAGAAGATTATTCAACAAGCAGTTTATTCTGTGGCTCCAGTATTTCCTGTGAGAGCTGCTCCTGCTTTCGGTAGTGCTTGAGGATGTGAATCTGTGAAGATTGAGGCTTTTATGTATTCCCCAAAAGCCGTGGTCATGTCAGGGATGGAGAGGAGGTATTAAGCACACATGGTCCATCCTAGGTCACAGATGCCTTCTGTGCCACTGAGGGGCGTTGATGGGTGTCTTATACCTTCAGGGAATGAGTTGTAAAAGGTGGGGAAGGTGGGAGAGGGCCATGACCACATGTGTAAGTGTCTGTTGGTATGTGCTTTTGGTATCGCTGGAGTAGCTAGTCTATCTGCAGTAATTGTTGGGGCATACCCAGAGATTCACCTGTTACCATCATGTATAATTTAAGTTGAGGGTTGCTTTGTTCTTTGGCTGCTGAGTAAACGTCCTGAATTGAGTCACAACTTCATGGGTGCCTTCAAAAATGAAGCAGGCTCTGTGATGGGCATGACAGACCGAAAACCAAAGTCTGGACAACAGAAATTTGAAAGGAATAGCTGAGCTACTTTTTAAATGTGAAATAAATAACACTGGTGAAGGTAAACTGGAGCAGAACTGGTCCTACACAAATTCCATGTATACTTCTCTCTGGGGACATGCAGCAGGTGTATTTCTATATCATCTGTGCTGGACTGGAAGAGCCGAGGCCGTTTCTGTCGGTCCAACACCAGAGACTTTTGAGAATGTGGATGCAAATATTCCTTCTGACAATGTGGCTTCTGTGGGAATGTGTGGAGAGGCTGGTGATACTCATACATGCTAGTAACAAAACACGTCTATTTTTCTTTCTTAGCTTCCTTTACAATCTCTCTTCGTACGGTGGACAACATCACAGTTATGATTAAACTGAGACCCGGTGTTTCACCAAGCTGTCAAATTCGTGTTAAAAATGTCATCAGGTCTGAACTCAAGATAAAGCCTGGGGAGAACATGACTTTTACCTTCACTTGTAGTACTCCAGAGAAGTATTTCGTCATGGAAATTCAGAAAAATATTGGTAAGATACAGTTTTTTAATTTTTCCCCCAATGGTAATTTTCCTCCAGTAAAACCACATACCTTTTTTTCCTGTTACTGTATTACAGTATCCCCTATAATCTTGGGTAAGAAGTTGTCTTTGGACACTGATAAAGTAACCTTGAATTACTGAAACTATGCAAGTTAAAGAAGTCTGTATTATGGCTGGCAGAATTAATGTTAACTTGGCTGTTCCGGAAACAGTTAAATGATAGTTTGTTGCATCAATTCCTCGCTGTGTCCCTTCTCCCACAGTTTATAAACCCATCAAAGAATCTTTTTTTCCTTTCCAAAGCCTCTGAGCACTGATAATGATATATTACCCACATTATTCGTTGAACAGCTTGATTGTGTCTATAAGGGCAACAGAAACATTGAAGACGTGCGCGTGTTTCCTTATATTTAATGAACATTAGTGAACATTTAATGACCTGAAAATTTGGAAGTGTTGRAACTAAACCTTCATGTACTTTGAACGTTACCCCTAGCGTATGTATGTTAATGTACTCGTTAATGGCGTGAACACGTGCTACTTCTCAACAAGATCCCAAACTTCATTGGGCATTCAGTCTTTGGTAACATCTTTGCTATTTTTGTGGTGGTGTTCGAGGATAGTTCTCTTCACATTTTGGAGTTTTATTCATATGGTTCATGCAAATAGTAATGTTCACAGTATTTCGTGATGTATTTGTAAGATGCAGTTGTGCTATTTCTTCTTTTAAGTTGGAGCCTAGACATAGATTAAAGTATGCTTATTTTTAGTGTCCAGCTTGAAATACCAGTAATCCGGATTTTTCAGAGAAAAGTTTTCTAGGTTCTCCCCAGAACCCTGCAGTGGCAGTTGTTGTTACTCATCACTTCTGCAAAATCTGGGCCCCAGGTTGTTCATCAGGGCACCAAGGAAAAGAAGATACAGTTCATGGCAAGCAGCGGAAAATTTAAAGATGAATGTTTTGCCAGGAATTCTCCGAGTGAGATGTGATAAAATTGGTTCTCTAGATCCATGATTTCCAGCTCTCCTGATGTTGAATTTCACCCTTCTGCTCATTCAGCTCTCTACCCTGTTCAGTAAATACCTTCTAAATTCTTCAGCAAACAAGGCGGGAATACTACAATGAATCCCTTCTATTAGTCAGCCTGACTAAAGCAGGTTTATCCTGTCTACTCTATGGGCTAGGACTCCTGTTTAGAGATAGCATGTGACCATGTTATAGGACTGTCTTTTAATGCATATAGAAGTTAAGTGCAACCTAAAAATTGTGAAAATAGCAATGAAGCGGAAAGTGTCAAATTCCTTGTTTACTTGAATGCTTTCCATAGTGTATCATGGCTGTTCTCTCTCTGCATTTAGACTGTGTGTCAGGTCCATGTCCCTTTGGAGATGTTCATCTTTACCCACTGGGGCTACCTCGCCTTAACAGGACTTTCATCTGGGATGTGAAGGCAAGTACAAAGGCTGGACTTGAACTGAAATTTTCTACCCCGTGGCTAAGACAGATTGAACCAGGAGAGACGTGCCCAGATTTCGTTAGCTACAACATCAACAGCTGTATTGATAGGGCCACAGTCAACATTGGCACCTTCTGCAGGAATGGCTCAGTGTCTCGCGTCAAGCTGCTGGGAGGAGTCATCATGTCTCTGCACCTCCCGTGGGACTCGCCTGTCACCACCTCGGGCTTCAACATAGCTAACAGGGCTTCCATAAAACGTAAGTACGGAGTAGTGTTTCCTCACCTGTAATCACCTTGTGCAGATTGCAGCAGAACTCTTTAAACCTTTCTTCTCAGGTAACCTTCTAGTTTTGGTGATGCTACCCCTAATTCCCTTCCACTTCATCTTTTCTAAAAGCTGTTGTATGGTTTTTAGTTTGGTAGCTGGTGGTCTTCTGGGGTCAAAATATCTTAGTTTGATTGGTTAATAATTATGAAAACTGTTGTGTTGCTGCTTTTGGTGCACATTACTCATTTTCAATCTCTTTAAAATTCCTAAAACTTAAACATCCCTGCTCTGTTGTTTTTATGTTTTCAGCTAAGTGAGACTAGATAGCATAATTAGAATGAGCCAAGAGAGTTATTTGCTGGTTGCAGTGTGTAGTTGGGTCTGTTTATTTTTAAATAAAGCTTCCTTAGCTTGCTGCAGCCTCAAACCAATGCCTCTCTTCAGGAGAGGAAGGTGGGAAGAGGGGAAGCAGTGCCTGGAAGGCACGTGAGCCTGCTCAAATACAGCTCTCTGTTTCAACCTGCACAGTAACATAAAACGTTGTATAATAATCTTCTTAAAATACCTGGAATATTATATAGCAATCAGTGGGTTACTTTGTGATCTCGTGACAAACCCTCTTTGGGAGATGTTCTTGCTCTTTACTTGAATTCTGCAGTTGTTGCCGTCAGTTATAGAAGGGATCTGGTCCAGGTTCGAGCTTCTAGAACACAAGTTTTTGTAACTCCTGGCACTACTTGCATTTGCACATTGTTGCTGGAGTCCTAGAGCGGGACCATAATCTCTGTACCCAACTTCACTCTGCCAAGAGTCATCCAGGCATAAAGTGTCTTACACAGCCTCCATGGTTTGCATTCGTGTTTTATCATGCGTATTTGAGGCTCTTTGCTGGCATGCTCTTGTTAGATCTGGGAGGTTTTTGGACAGAGAGTTCTGTGCTGGTATAAAAGCTCACATCTTTTGTTTCCCAAAACCCAGTGAAGCAGAAGCAGTTGTCAGGTTGCGTGTTTGCTCTTGTAAAGCCAGGACCAGAAGTAGGAACCAGGATATTTCCTTTCCAAAAAATAAAGGCCTCTCTGTCCGTGTGTTTGAAAGGTAAACCCACTAAACTGAAAATACTGCATTAATATATCCCTTGCCTTTTCTGTAATTGAAGACAAAAGCATCAACTCAAATACATGTTTTAGCCTGAGGGTTTTGTAATAACCTAACCTGTAGCTGAAGTGGATGATCTCAGTGTCAAAATAAAAATACTCTGCTGCTGGGGTGCTGCTGGGGTGCTACATATGCCAGTGTGTCATCTTTAATTGCAACTTGTTTTGTATGTTTTTTACCCCCGTGTTTTAGGGTTATGCATTATTGAATCCATTTTGAAGGGGGAGTCTTCAATCACCCTGATGTCTCCAAACTACCCGCTGGGTTTTCCAGAAGATGAGCTCATGACGTGGCAGTTTGTGATTCCTTCCAACATGAGAGCAAGCGTGTTTTTCCACAACTACAGCCTCTCCAACTGCGAAAGGAAAGAGGAGAGGGTGGAGTACTACCTCCCCGGCTCCCTCAGCAACCCAGAGGTGTTCAAGCTGAGCGACAGCCAGCCTGCCAATATCGCTGGCAGTTTCAACCTGTCCCTGCAGGGCTGCGACCAGGATGCCCAGAACCCGGGCATCCTCCGCTTGCTCTTCCAAGTCGTCGTCCAGCACCCGCAGGTCGATGAGAGTAAGTACCTGCCTGCCCCTTCCGTTGCTTTTGCTCACAGACACCTGGGCTGAGCACCACAAGGAAGAGAAATACTGGGGTTTTTTTGTCATTTTTCTTGAACTTTGGACACTCCTTGAGTTTAAGGAGGTGGGTTGCCAAGCAACGCTGAGGCCTGTTTTACCGCCCTGGGTACCACCGGCCGTCGTTACGGCAAGGCGGACAGCGATGCTAAAATTTAGTTGGTGATGGAGTATAAATCTCCATCGTAGATTTTACACTGTAGCTTGTAAATGGAGATTCCTTTTCCAGCACCCACATCATGTAATTGAAAAACTCCTTTTACACCTGCAGTATCAGGTCTTGCATGTGGTATAAACAAAGCTAGCTCTTCCTTGCCACTGTGTTCCCTCTGGGGGCCTGATCCAGCTATCGGGCAAGGACCATAACTGCTTGATTGGAATTGTCTGGGCTCATGTGTCGCTGCCTGTTCTCCAGTACAGAAATCAAATTCAAGCTTATTCGGACAGTTTTACTTTCACCTGTAAGAGTCAACATTTTAAAGATAATTCTTAAAATGCGAGCCCAGGTTTCTGCTCTGTACGTAAGCAGTTGCACTTAGCCAGGTGAAGCCTGCGGTCACGGCTGGTCAGGATCCATAGCATGAACTGGTGAAATTGGAGATGTAAAATTGTCTTCATACTACTAATGGCATCAGTATGCATTTCTTTCCTTCCTTTCTTCCTTCCTCTGAGTTTTATTTTGCTTCCTAGGGAAGCCTGAACATCATCTAGTGTGAAGAAGTCACAGTAGACATGGAAGGTGTCAGTAAGATACTCCAACAATGGTACCCCCTACACATTTGGATGTTCTTTCGGTTTCTTGCTGCTTGTTGCTATACTAAGAAAATTATTTTTTTTTCTGTTTTCTTGCCCCAAATTCAGACAGGCTTAACACAATGACGTGTAATACCACAGCATCTATCTAAAAACAGCAATAAAAGGCCTGGCTAGGTAATGAGCTATGAAATAAGTGATTTATCCTCTGGCTTCTTAGCACTGACCTCAGTTCATGGTGGAGRTTAATAGTCAGGGTGCCCTCACTGCAGAGGAGCAGGTGGAGAGAAGTCCACACTCCAGACTACCACTGCAGCAGGAGCTACTTAGAGGCTTTCTAAGTCACTTTAGAGGGAATGAAGTTTGAATGGCCTGTACCTTGAAGTCACGTATCCAGAAAGGGTCTGTAGCATCTCACCACTGTAATCCTCCGTTCTTTGGCTAGTCTGGCTCCATTCCTGAACAGCAAATCCTGCTGAAATTGTTGTTAACCAAATCATGTTTGCTTACATTTATTGTGTGTTGCACCTTGGAAGCCAGACAGAGTGAAAACATTGTATAGAGTTAATCAGCTTTATCTCCCTTCTACTTTGGAAAGCAAAGAGGAATTTTAATATATTTATGACCAGTAGACAAGATGATAATCAACTAAAAAATAAAAAACAGGTTGTCATTTATTGAATGAAATGCAAGTAAAAAAACACTTGGATTTAAGAGACAACAGTGGTTTCTCTAGGGATTTTATAGGTTTTCATGAGTGATTTTTTAGTTTTATAAGTTCCATCGAAGATTCAAATTCAGCCCTCAAGACAATATTGAGACTTTTACTTAAAAAAAAGAAAACCAAAAAATACCGTCTGCAGTGTACAGGGTAAACATGGCTGTTATTAAAAATGCATTGGTATCTGCATATTCTCAAAGCTTCCCAAACATTTAGGTATTCCACAGCTGTCTGTGGTGGTTGTCATTAAATAAGAGGAAAATATAGCTCTTTCTAATCAAAATAATTTCTTGATCTAACCCTCTCTGGGTTTAGCTGCTGCAAAATAACAAACCTCTGAAGAATGAGTAACCTTGCGGTAGAAGTCGTAGATTCTGTGCTTGGTTGTGGCAATGACWTGGAGATATCCGCCTGACCTCTTCCATTTTTGTGTGTCTGATTTCCCACACAGGAGAAAGCTATTTTATTCACCTTTTGTTTATGCCTTTGAGATCCATAGCTAAAAACAGAAAATTAAGAGTAATAATAGTGTGTGTGTGTGTATTTTTTTTTTTTTTTTTTTTTTTTTTTTNATCTGTCCTTTATAGAATCATAGAATCACAGAATGGTTTGGGTTGGAAGGGACCTTAAATATCATCTAGTTCCAACGCCCCTGCCGTGGGCAGGGATACTGTCCACTAGATCAGGTTGCTTTCTTTGACATTAGAGACATGTGCCTTGTTAACAGCATAAGGATGCTCTGTGTATCTGATTATCTGTCTTTGCATATGACAGTTAATCTTTGTGAACTAGGCTGCAGCCATAATCTTCAATTTTTTTTTCCTCTTTCCTTTCTTATCCCCCTTCCAGATGTTGTCAGTATTTGCAACTGCCATTAGCTTGCGTGGGAGAAGGTGTTTGTCATTCCTACTTACCCCTGTTGTTCCGACTTGCTGTAGCAAGTCATCTAGGATATCACAGACTTGCAGAATGGCTGAGGTTGGCAGGGACTTCTTGACATCATCTAGTTCCAACCCTCTGCTCAAGCAGGGTGAGACAGAGTTGCCTAGGACCGTGTCCAGTTGGATTTTAAGTATCTCCAAAGACTTCACAACTTCCCTGGGTAACCTGTTCCAGTGTTTGACCACCCTTGCATTTTTTTTTTTTTTTTTTTTTTAACGTTTAAGCAGAATTTCCTGTATTTCAATTTGTGCCTCTTGCCCTGTCACTTGGGCACCGTTGAGAAGAGTCTGGCACCATATCATTTACACACATGCGCACACATCCACCTGAGCCACCTTCTTCAGACTAAACAGTCCCAGCTCTCTCGGTCTCTTCTCCTGTGAGAGATGCTCCAATCSCTTAAGCATCTTTGTGGCTCTTTGGCCTCACTCCAGTACATCCACGTCTCTCTTGTACTGGGGAGCCCAGAACTTGACCCAGCACTGCAAATGTCTCACCAGTGCTTTAGCAGAGGGGGAGACTTGCCTTGCTCAACCTGCTGTCGATGCTTTCTAGCATAGCCTCGGAGGCTGTTGGCCACCTTTGCCTCAGCGGCACATTGCTRGCTCATATTCCACTTGGTGTCCACCAGGACCCCCAGGTCTTTCTGCAAAGCTGCTTTCCAGCCCCACTCTTGTAAACTTGCTGAGGGTRCACTCTGTCCCACTAGTGAAAATGTTAAGCAGTTTTGGCCTCAGTACATGCCTCCTTAAGCAGATCTTTGAGCTGAAGCTCGCTGTTTGAGAGAGGCTGCTGGGGATGATGGTCACTGTGTGCACCTGGGCACCTCAGCTCCAGCAAGCTCGGAGGGTGTTAMAAGGCTTCCTGCAGCAGCTGGTGTGCGGTGGGGTATGGGGAAAGGGGTGGACTGTGAGAGAAGTGGTGGCTAGTGTTGAGGAAGAGGAAGGTGCTCTTTACTTTTCAGGGTTAACTCTGCCTGCTCTCAGGTTTGCTTTTTACAGCTAGTCAGAAAATATTTCTGGAAGAATGATTTTGAGCAATTAAATGGAAGGGCAGTGTGGTAGTTCAGTCATGCTGTTGAAGGAAACCAAGCAGTCTAGCAAGGCTTGGTCCTCAGCCTTCCCACCGGCATGGTGACAGACTTTGATAATTTGTGGCATCTCTGTATGTTTTTAACTGCCAAACAGAAGAGGCTTTTAGGAAGAGTCTTTGAAGGCTCCAGTGACCTTCATGTTGACTGCCAGCACTTCTGCTGAAGTACAGTATTTGGCAGTTTTTTCCCTTTTGAACCATATTGGTACTTGCATTTAAATTAGCTTAATCTTTAACTGGCTCCAGACAACCAGATGTGCTTAATTACTGACTTTGGACAATTTTCTGCAGCTTGGCTCTGAAAAACCTAAAATAACAAGAAGTTAGCTGAGATGGCAATCTTGCAATAAGTACAAAATTTGAGAACGGAGAGCCTTTTTCCGATCAACTGTTGTGTGATCAGTAGAACTGACTTTAAAAGAAATACAAGAAACATCTTAGGGAAAACAAATCTAACATAGTTGGCTAAGCTCCTTACATTACAGCCTAACCTGTTCCAAAGAGGCTAGCATACGTGTTACCCTGTTATAGCTGGAAAGTGGTGGGGAAATGGGGTTTGTGTGTGGAAAGGCTCAAACTTCTAAATTAAGAGTGATACAATACTGCCTGAGTTTGTATTACACTGATGGAAAGAAGTAAATAGTGTTTTCTTAGCTAATATAGAAATAGCTATAACAGCTGCTTGTCTAATGGGGTGAGAAGAGACGGAGGAGGTTCTGCTTCACACCACGCTTCTTGCCAATTATTGCTCTGGCGTGTTTTTCGTTGCAGATGTCACCCATTTGGTCGACCTGAGCAAGGAATGGAATATGACTGTAACGATACACTTTGAAGGGTGGCCCAGCCACATCCCGCTCATGTCTGAACCGATATGCCTGATCTGTAAGGATCCTCGCACCTGCGACCGCACCTTGACTTTAGTGTCTGGCACCGTCTACAAGATCTCCTTTCTGTGCAAGGACTTGTCCCGTCTGAGGATCACAGCTGAAAAAGGCATAAGTATGACAGAAGTGGCTTAACATTGTTTCCTAGGGAATGCTTTTGCATGCTTTTCCCCAGCGGTTAGCCAAACCTTCTCTCTCGCTTGGGCTTTAAATAGAGTGAGGTTGGAAACCAGGCGTTGGCCAGCTGGGAGATGGGTACAATGAATCTGGAGATGACCTTGTTGTTCACTACGTCATTCTACCTTTAAAAATAGAAACTGCGTAGCTATTCCTAGAAGGGAAAGGACAGAAGGCACCTAAGAATCTTCTTGCTGAAAACTGTAAAATGAGGAAACAGAACAGGAGACCCATAAATCTGCCCATGAAAATGTGGGACCAAGGCGACCACCAGGAATGCATCGTGTGCCACTTGMATGTCCACTTGGTGTAGGATTTTCCCAAATGCTTTCAACTACCAGTAGAGAAAGCATTTTAAAGTATATATCTGGACCTTGGCTAGTCTGCAACTGTGGCCCAGTCAGCCAGTGATATAGCAAAAGTAGTATCTTGAGTGAGGAATTTTGAATATGTTTGTATCTGTTGGTTTCTTTGGTGTCCTGCACCCTTTTAAGGAAAGCTCTTTAACTACAAATGATACATGTTTGGGTAAAGGTTACTAAGAGAGGGTATTTTCTCAGGTAAATGCTTATCTGGGTCTGTAACACAAAACTGACAGTACTCTGGGTATGTGCACTCTGGTACACAGGAAAACTTGCTTTTCCCAGATATTTCCTCTGCAAGAAAAATACAACCCTTGGGACTTGTTTTTGTGATTGCAGGCTGTGTCGATCTTCGGTGGTGTCAGAGGAAGATCTATTCCCTGTTGGTGCCCAAGGCTATTACCCAATTGCCGATTCGACTGCATAAGTTTATTTGGAAGCTCTTGGCTCCCGATCTGATCAACATAGAAATTACTTCTCCATCCTTGAAACTTCAGCAACACGTCCCAGAGCAGAGGTGCAACACAAGCTACAGTTACAGCATTGTTAGTGCCACCCCAGAGAGGGAGTTGAATGTTGGTGTATTCTGTCCTGGTGGATCCATCGAAAAGATTCAGATGAGGAATAATATCACCATATCCTTAAAAACATTTGGTAAAGGATTCCTCAATGAGTCTAACCATCAGGATCTGAAAATGTCTTTTGTGCCACATATTAAAGGTAAGGTAGTGGTTTGTACTACTTTGTTGTACAGTGTTGGATCTCTCAATATGCTTGTTAGAGCACATATGAATAAATAGAAGTAAGAGTTCAATTCTTTAGAGTCTAGTCCTGGAGCCATTGCTAGGATCCATCTTTATCTGAATCAATGAGGTGGTTTATTCCTGGAAGAAGGAAGGAACTTTGTACTCTATATGGCAGATAGTTGTTTGTGGGAAATTCTGCAGATATATCTGTGCTAATTGGGATAATTACTGATGTGGAAGGGATGATAGGCGAGTTGTATTGCTGGTACTGAGATGCAGTTGACTGTATAAATTTGCTGGTTGCAGGTATAAGTGACACTTTTTTGTTATGGAGAAGAAAGACCAGATAATTTTATGTGCTGAAAGAGAAAGCTTTAAAAAACCGGAAGTATCAAAACTGAGTTTTCATTCCTTTATTTCTTTCCTTTACTACAGATGAGTGCACTTTCACTGTGAGTCCAGATCCAAAAGCTAAAGTTTACTTGCAGACTCCCAACTGGCCGTATGGTCTACCTCCTTATGTCTCCATATCCTGGTACGTCATCGTGCCCAGCAAGCAAGTTGCCCACCTAGGGTTCTCCAAGGACCGCATGGGCATCGCTTGCGAGACGGGCCGTGCCTATGTCAACATAAAGGAAGAGACACTGGGGGCAGAGGAGACCGTGCGCCGTGAGGATGAGCTTCTGCCCGAGCCCCGAAAGATGTATCACAACTTCTGGGTAAACGTCTCCAACTGTAAACCCGTGGATAAGACGCAGCTGACCTTGCAGTTCTGGGTGACTTTTGCTGACAAGCAGATAGGTGAGTCCTGTAAGATTGTGGTGGTTTGCTTTCCTCATGTTTCCTTGCTTTCCCCTGGGGAAACAGTAATGGATGCTGGTCCACCTTGGGTGTGGGTTTTATGAGATCCCTGCCTTTGGAAATACTTGTCCCTCAAAAACCTCTGAGAGTTACAGCTAGGTACTTCTAGAGGCTGGGGAGGAAGGAGGGTTTTTAATATGGTTGGATTTTTTTTTAAGAGACGGGATTGCAGGGCTTGGTGGGAGTAAGACTGGATTTTATTTTCTTTATTTAATTTAGCTTTTTAAATTGGAGATCACAGCCAGAAGGTGTAAGAAGATCAAGTGATGTTTTTTCCCTCCCAAGGTCACAGACCTGGTGAACAACTTGGGATTTGATTATGCAAACGTATTCATCCAGGTAGTCTTTACTTCATGTTAGCAGTTCAATTAGTCTCAGTGTTCACATGAGCAAGAAATCATCCCTGGGGCAGGTCTGACCATTTAGTGGAGAGTGCACTGACTAGTAACAGCAAAATCTGCATTCTTGGTGTCTTTCATTTCCCTGAAACATAAATCATTTTAAAAAAAAGGCATTTTTAGGGTAGGCTTTGCTCGTGTAAATTTGCTTCACATTTGCACTTCCTCTTCATCTGTGGGAGACTGCTGTCTGCAGAAGTATTGGCTACACAGGCTAGAACTGAAACACTATCAAACCTATTTTTTCCTCTTTTTTTCTTTTTTGTAACGTATATTTCTTTTAAAACACGCAACACTTTTCTTTGCTCACACATGGACTTTCCTGATCAATTTTATGACTCTTAGAAAACCTCAGGTCAACACAATTTGTGTATTTCAGAGGAAAGGATTGTGTTGAGGGGAAGTTGGTGAAATGTCACTGTTTCCTTTGTTGAATCCCTCTCTGTCTCTCTCTGCACTTTCTTCTCTTCCCTGCCTATTCAGCCAGAGGCACGTGAGACGTTGCAGGTAAGTTTAGCAGCCCATGAGCTGTATTGAATTCTTGGAGGCGGGGTGGTGGGTTGGTTGGGTTTTTTGGCTGTGCTCCACTGCTAGCAGCAGGAGTTTGTTGTTGCTTGCCCTCCAACCTCTTGGAAATGGCTTGTGTTACCCTGCGGTGAGCATGGCTTGGAAACTCCTGCTCTGCAGGCAGCTGGTACACTTAGAAACTCTTGAGGAGGTTCAAACCCAGCTGTTTTTTAGGAAAAAGCTGAATGTTTTCTCTCTCTCGCTCAGTGTCCTTGTACCTTGTCTGTTTGCAGACCTAGGAGTGATACTTGCTGTGGTGGCTGGGGCTGGAGTTCTCACGACTATTGGACTCACTGTGTTCTGTGTTAAGAAGAAGTAAGTTCATAATTTGGCATGTGAAACTTAGCAGTTCAAGAAGGCRAGTTCATTTCAGGAGAGCTGCTGGGGCCTCTGTTTCACGTGTTGATATTGATCCCTTGAACAAGGGTCTGAAGCATGAGGTAGGCARTGTGCTGGCGGTTGAAGTAGCACGCCTCCAAGAATGCTGCTTTACTCTAAATTGATTGACTTTAAGAGTAGAGCATCATTCCTTGAGTCACATTACTTCCACCCCCTGAGCATTGCCTGCCTTGGCCTTACTTAGCACAGGCTTCTGGCTGTACTGGAAGTAAGGTATGGGTTGGACTTCATCAGCAATTCCTGTGAAATGAAATAGCAATGAATTTGTGCTGCTGTGCCTGTGGCTCTAGACAAGGCTTTGTTCGGACAAGCTGCAAAGTCACTCAGATATAATAAAAGCTATCTTTCATGCACACAACCTCCAGTAACAACTTCTGGAGTTTGCACATCAAGTGTGGGAGCATTTTTATATGAGATGAGCCCCTGGGGAGAGAACTAGGTTGTGCAAAGCAAACATGCATAGCCTTACTCATGCAAGCAGAGTCTGAAGTCATCGATAGCTTGGGGTTTCCGATACATGTGTGCTCAGTGCTGGCAGGGTGATTGGGTCCTGAAGCTGTAGAGCTGGAATGAATTTGTGCAAAATGGTGACTAGAGCAGTTATGAACACACTTCTCTGCCACACAGGAAAGACTTTACAAATACAGGCTTAAAAATCTTCAGTTCAGCCTTTGGTCTTCCTACCTTGGGCACAGTCACTCCAGAAAGTGCAATCAAGAAAAGTTTGTTCAACTTTCATAGAGGACCCACTATCTTACTGGTCATCAGCAACGCTCAGCCTTGTTTTGTGAGGATCTGATGGCCTCTGGGTCCTATTAGTGTCTGTGGATGTTGGGAGACTCAGGACACTGCGCAGCTGGGACCCTCGTACTTGGGAGGCCGTTGGAGCTAATCTTGCCAACTTCAGGGTCAGCAGAACAGCAGTAGGTAACCAAATAGTGTGAAGTTATTTTCTGCTCTGCCAAAAAAGCATGTCTAGACTCAAGAGTTATTTTTCCTAAGACTGCAAGTAAAGCCTTCAATCCGGGTAGGCTGCCTGAGCCTGGGTAGCTGGGATGGGTAAACAGAAGCTGCCGTTACTGCATTCAAATGCACCAGCCATGTGTTGTTTCTGACCTGTTAACAATTTCAACTCTGTAACAGGAAGAAGAAAAGCCAGAATCCCATGGTGGGAGTGTACAATGCTGATGTGAATACCCAGGTGCCTGGAAAACAAGGCTTATTCACAAAAGGGAGGAAAAACAACGAGTCTCATGTCTATGCAGTTATTGATGATGCTATGGTCTATGGGCACTTGCTGAAGGAATCCAATGGCTCAGTTGCTCCAGAAGTTGATGTGTACAGGCCTTTTGATGGACCCATGGGTAGCTTGCCACCTTCTCCACCTCCATTCTCCTTCAGAAAAGACATTAAACGCTCTCCTAACACCGAGGAACCTCCACCTCTGACGGACACAGACCATGACACTTACACATTTGCTCATCAGAAATCAGGGCAATCGGAGGACAATGGAGATACAAATGAAAAGAATAATGGAGATACGAGCAYGTCCTTGCTGGAAAATAAGGAACAGGACGGTTTAGTGGAGTAATTTTATGCCAGGTATAGCAGTTTCCTGCGGAAATACAGGTGACCTGTCGGGACAAGGGTCTAGGGAAAAAAACTGAAGAGGAGTGTTATTTTTAAATGTGTTTTGATGTTGTTCTGTTTTGTGTGTGTGTTTTTGGTTTGNTTTTTTTTTTTTTTTTAACTGCAGCTGTTGATAGCTTTCAGTTTTAGAGTGAACATCTAGCAAACTCAAAAACAGTTGAGACACTCCAAGACTGCATGCACTTCTGGTTGTGAAACAGGTGGCAAAGGTACGCTCCTGCTTTTTATTATAAAGACATCAGGAAAATGAATTCCTAACTGCCAGCTTAAATAGAGTGGGGAGAGTGTTTTGTCCCGCGTGTCCACCTCTCACACAAGTCATTTGTACCTGAGTGTTGGTTGGTGACTCCTTGAAGGTGTAGGCTACATCACCATCTCAAGGCAGCTCCAGGTTGCACAGATGTCTAAGCAATCTGCTAATGTCTGAGCAAAGGAGGGGACACTGTCATTTCCACCACTTGCTGCTTGAAAGTTCATCGTATTTAGCATACTGGTGGCTATGTAAGTGTAGTGAAAGACCACGTATGCCACCTGGAAGAGCTGCGTGTGTGTATATCAGTGTGAGCGCTTGAGCTTGGGCTCTTCTAGTTTGGAAGTAAAGTTACGGGTTTTCTCTAATTTCCAACTGATGTTATAATATTTGGATAGCACTGTGTGAGCCTACACCAAAGACTGTATTTTCTTTGCTTTTTTACAAAAACAGTTTCCAAAGTCTAAAACAATTTGCACTTCTGTTGAGATGCCTGTAGCATTCACACTTTACTAATACCTTGTGCTTTTGGCTCAAGTAAGAGTAAGGCTTCAGTGAAGAAATAATGATGTGGTCATCTAGCTGTTTAGTAATGCATTTCACTTCACATGTTAGAGATACTTGGTTATTTAATAAGGATCAAAAAAAGGAGTAAAGAAAACAGATTATTTCCAGCAGGTAGTTTCTCTGAAATGCAAAGCATGAGAGTGCATYTATAAGAAAAGCCTAGATTTATATATTTTTTTTTTCCCCCATCAATCTGAATTTAACAACCATGTTGAAACGATGGTGGGGACAGCTCTTGATTTCTAGTGGGACTTACACTTCAGTCATCTAGCTGTCTTTGAAAACCACCCCTTGAAATCAGGTAAATAATATGTCTCATTTTTAAATGCTGTAGTTAGCATACCCCTCATTTTCTGTGCCTTTTAAAACTTGAGGGTCAGATCTTCATGCAGAGGACTACGGGTATATGAATAAAGTTGCCTTTTATATACAAATACCTGGTTTGTGAAGGTGTGCAGTTACTGAGGATGTTTGCAATTTTGCATGCAGCACTAGACCTGATGACTTGAGAATTTCTCTCCAAATGTCTTATTGTGACTGTTTCTTGCCTAAGGATACACAAAGGTGCCATAAAACTTTTAGAGAGTGTTGCATGCAATAATGTTAAACATATAATAATATCTAAAAGGAAAATGTCTTTACTAGAAACCTTACTGTTTACATCAAAAAAGAATGTGGATTTCTTCCTGTGTTAACTATACTGGCATTGCAGATTGACTATTTATACAGTCAAGTGTGTATATTTAACAGTATATACCATTGTACTGCTTGGACCACTATAAGATTCAGTATAATGTCATATCTGACTCAGTTTTGTGTAGCATATAGCAAAACATGTGGTGTCTAAAAGTGCCTTTTAATTGTTTCAGGTATTTTCCAGCTTATGTTTATTACTTTTAATATAGAAATGTGTATTCCTAGATCTCTGGCTAGTCACTGGGATCACATATTTCAAAGTGTACCGGGTCATTTTAATGTCATTTGAGAACTTAGAAAGATTTCTGCAAGACTGGTATCTGTTTTTCTCAGGTAACTGAATTGCCACAATACATTTTTATCAGAGTAGTCCAGGTGTGCATTCATCTGATCTGTGTTTCTCACTTCTCTTTTGTTGAAAAGGAATGAGAAGTCTGTAAGAGAAATCAAGGCTGTCTCATCCCTCTAGCTCGTTTTCTGCAGTTGCTTAGATGAAATTTTTTAGTTCATGTTCTTTCTAACCAACTGAAGAAAATGTAATGGAGGTCGGGCTCTTGTTCACAACCTCTTGATCTTTGAAGGAAGAATATGATGCTTGTTGACTGTTATTTTTATTTGTTCTATTTTAACTCAGCTTTTGGTATGGCGATATAAACCTTAGTTTACAACTGTTTCCCATCTAAGGTTCACTTTCACTGTGCTTACTTTGGTATGTTTAGAGTAAGAGTTCAGGCACAAATTCCAGTTTGCTTTTCATTAAGAGAAAGTTGTGACTTAATTTTTTAAAAAAATAAATAAAATATAATGATACTACCAGCTGGAGTAACTAGTGTATGTCTTTCTCCTGTGTGTGTGTAAACTCAGCCTTGAGTATTTTGATGTCTGACTGTTGGTAGCTATGCCGTCGCCTTAGATGATAGAAATGGGTTTCTAGAGAACCTAGTTTGCTGGGATAATATACTGCTGACTGAGCGTGTCCTTTTTCTCGCATAGCCAGTGATATACTATTAATTACTGTCTTTAAAGGCATGTGTTTAGATCGCTGGGGAGAAGGGTTGTAAAATATTTGAAGCTTTCAATACAAAAATAAATAGTTCAGCGGCTTCTCGGTAGGGTCGTGATGTTTGTAATTTATTCACGCCCAACTGACACATACAATTGAATTCCAAATTAATTTCTTTTCAGGGATAATAGCATAAAAGTACATTTTATGACTAGTCCTTCAGCCCAGAAGAGACCCTTATGAAAATGTGTGAAGCCCTTTTTTGTTCTAAATTGAAGCGCGTGGAATCAGTATGTACTGACTGCTTTCTTGGTTTATTTTTTTTATTTACTTTGAGGCAAGTTTAATACACATAGAAAATGATGTTTGAAATTCTCACTACTGAGGATCCCAGCAATTGCTGGGAACGGATCCTAGGCTGAATTAGCCAGTTCTACTCTTGGAAGGCATAGGAAACTCAGCAAGGATCAGCCAGTCCCTAGGCCCTCTCCAAAATTGCCACTTAATATGAATGTAAATGAAAGTAGTTATCATTTGGATCTTCACTGAGATTGTGCCATCCTGGAGTAGTTCCTGAGCAGTGGTCTTTATCTAAAAATGAAAATTTCTAAGTCTGGTTAACCGTTAATTGAAAGGTGGGAGTCCATAGGAGGACAGCAGTTCAGAAACTCCTCGCCAGAATGTTATTTGCTTTTGAAGAGCAAAGAGAAGCGGAGGGTTTTGTTGCCCAAAGCAGCAAAGCTGAGAAGATACTACTTCTTGCTGCTTGGACTTGAATCTGTGAGGTTTGGACAATCTCGAGCTATCAAAACACTCAGTAATTGCTTTATTTTTAAGCATCTATGTGAATAGTATAGTGCAATTTCCAGATAAATCAAGAGCCAAGTTACTACTCTTTGGATTAGGGCAAAATTTGTAGAGCACCAGTAAGAAATGAAGAAGTTGGTTTTGTTGTTGTTGTTGACACCAGACTAATATTGAGACTTCAACTCCTTGACCCTAGGGAAAAAAAAATCATGTTACTCTGAAGAAACTATGCTGGGATACCTGTGAGTGTGTCAGAGAATAAATTTAAGTATGTGAATGTTGTTGGGGGGCAGGGAGGAAGCAAAATGCTGAATAACCCTCATCCATGTGCACATCTTCACCAGCCAGCGTTTAATTGCAGGCTGCAGTGTACACAAAGATGGGAGCAAATCTGTCTCCCCAAAAACTTTGAAGCTAGAAACTAAAAAAAAAAATTATAGGATTCATTCCTTCAGTATAAATGGCTTTCTACATCCAACTTAATGATTGGTTTATTTTTGATAAAGTATTGCTTCCCAGCAATTACATAAGCATGGGTTACCTAATTTTCTTTGAAACTGARGAATTATGGTGTGGAAAACTGATCCAGCCTGGAGGAAGGGACAGTCCTTTTACAGGGACTTAGAAACTTCGGGCGTGTTGTTTCAGCAACATAAATGAAGCATGGCAAATTGTTTCAATTAGCAACTCCTAACATATAAAAGAGGTTTTTTGTGGTTTGGGCTGCATCCATCTCTCATATTAAAGAATTGCTACGCTGCTGCACACAAGTCAGGCTTTACACTTCTGGGCAAGATGAATCTTCAAAAACTGAAGGAACTGCTTTGTTTCTTGCTACATTTGTGGGTGTGTGTGTATTTTGTATATAGATATGTGTTTTTATCCTGGTACAACTGCTACAGTCACTCATAGCTGTAGAAAGAGTGCCATGATGCATCCTGTCAAAGATGCTCTAACAGAGCAATACTGCATCAGCACACAGCACCATTTTAGACTCGAGGCTAGAAAAATGGCCTCAATTTCTGAAAGGCGTTTTCTCAGAAGAAAATGAGGGGAAAAGTTCTGGCGATGCCCTGTCATCTTTGCAGCAAAACTATTTTATTTTTTTCCAACTGGAAATGATTTGATTTGAGAAAGTATTATTTGGAAGAAGTGAAATGTTCCATGTAAAGTATGTACTCCTCTTTTTTTTTTTTTTTTTTTTTACTTCATTGTCAGCATAGAGCTGAACTTTGATATTGCTCACCAAGGAGAATGTCTGTCCTACACACATAGGTGCAAATCCATGCTGAAGGGAACGGTGGTCTGCTGGAGGGGTGGAGGAGAGTGCCCCATGCCTCTCCTCCCATCAGGGGAGAGAAACAGTGAAAGGGAGCGCAAGAGGGACAAAGTTTGCTATGTGTGACTGATTTCAAAGGAGCTGAGCCCTACCGAGCAAAAGGCATTTACAGGCCTCCTGGATGTATCTGATTTCTTCTGGAGGCTTTTTGTTCTAAGGCTTTTTGGTTTTGGTTTTTTTTTTCCTCCCCAAATGTTAGGAAATGAGGGCAAGTTCATGAAAGGTGCAAAAAGAGCTTCAGGGTACATCAGGGTCCCTGCAACAAGTTCAACCTACCTGCTGTTTTTCCCAGCAAGGGTTAAATACTAGTTTTTACTGCAGTACTTGCACAGCCACAGCCCCTCCACGAAAAAAGAAGAAAGCTGTGCTTGGCTGAATTACACCTAGTTGCTTGACTTTGAAACTGATTTGAGGGGGCACCTCCTCGAATGAAACAGGGACAGGTTTGGGTGTTCCTCTTTCTCAGGAGCCCTGGGCATGGTTTTGCCTGCAGGTGGTATTAGGATATCCTGAACCTTTGCCATTTGCCACTGTGGGAAAAGTATCMCTGCCTTTGATCTTTATTTTAAGGGCTCATGCGTATGTCTAATATCCCAGAAGACAATTTAATATTTTTCCTTGCTAGTCAAACATCTGAGGAAAATGGGCAATTTACTATATACTGGTGTATTCTGACATTTGATTTTTGGCTGATCAGTTCTGCAGGTCAAACTCCTACATGTTCTCCTTAGGTTTTTGTGGCCACCCGTCTGGGTYAAAGGACGAGATACAGCTTCAGCTGAAAGGAGATGCTGGATTTCTGGGACAACGCTTCCCGATACTACTCATGGGACGTGAGTCTTAAGGAATCTGTGCCCAGGTTATAGCTGGAAAGGTAGCACTGCTGSAAGTAAGACAACTCAACCTGGAGAGGTTGAACCAGGTGTCAACAAAGTTGCTCCAAGAACCGACTGAAAGGCGGATTTTTGTCATCACCCCCCTTTCTTTACCTACTGTCGTATTTTCATGTCTTCCTTTCCTCCCCACACTCCCTATCAGCAAAATTCAAGACAGAAGTCTCCAGAAACCACTTTTTTGGTGAATGTTCTCGATGAGATTTACACCCAGCAGCCAATGCTGAGGTGAAATACTTTTAACCTCTGTCTACAACATATTTCTTACTCTAGCCACACCTGAACCTGCTTGGATTGCAGCAAAGCCGCTGGGTGAGGTTTGCTACAGCAAGGTCCCCAGGTTTTGCTGCCACAAAGCTGTTTCAGCGTTGAATGAAGTGGCAGTACTTGAAGTAATTGTTTACATCTCAAATAGCTGGAGAAGTACTTGGGAAAACATTAATGTATGTAGGAAAAACTCAAATTATTCTGGAAACTATTGCTTTTCTTGACATGAATGACCTCTCATATGAGTAATACCTAATTAGGCACTAAATTACATGGAAGTGTGCAGAAAAATAAGCCAGGTCCACAAACAGTGCAACAAATTACGTCGCTTACCAGTAACCTCTTTTCAAGATATGGTTTATAAAATCTGTAATTGCTTCACTAACATTTACCACAGTAAAAAATGTCTCCACCAATTCACAGTTTGCTTTAAGTGATGCAATGGTGATGACTCTCTGGCTTTCTGCCACTGAGGAACAAAACAGAGGAGCCGTTCCCCTTCCTGCTACCTTGAAGTAGAAAAAGATGATGAGAATAATGCATCACTTCGCTCTTGAAGGCTCAGATACCAATTTTAACTTTAATCATTAAGGTGAAACTTACCGCTTATTCTGACGGTGGATATTTTCCTGTATGTTTCCTTCGGGGGTAATTTCACCTCATTCTGGTATTTCTTATTGTTAACAATTAATAATGTATGCCAAACTTTGCGTTATCTCATGTCATCATTGTGAGGATGCAGACGCAAGAGGAGGATCCCATTTGCTGTGGCGGGAGCTGTGAATGAAGCTTTCTGCATTCCTGGAAAAATCACAACCACCTCTCTTTCCTGCCAACACCCCAGAGGTGCAGCAGGTGGGCAGGCTGTGCTGGCTTTTGGGGATGACGAGTTGCTTTTGACAGCGTTAGCTGAAGTTAGTACCCCTCTGACTATTGAGTCTCTGCTCCTAGCCATGATACTTAAATAAATCACTATTCTGCACTAATCTTTGCTGGCAGAATATCTTTAGATAACTTTATACAACAGTAGGAACACGAGATACTACTTCTGTCAACATTAATAGTGGACCCTAACTAGGGTGGGCTCAGAGCTGGAGCCCACCCTTTGGGTTTTGGCCAAGAAACTGGTCACATCTAGGTCACGGCCAGGGAAAGCAAGGGAGGGAGGAGGAGCTCTCCTGCACAGCAGGAGGGCGCGTTTCTGCCTGGGTGCTTAAATTTCATCCTTTTCCACAAAGCTACTGCTGTAACAGCATTTGCTGCGGTTACTGCTGCTGTCGTGCTTGCAGTAAATGTACTAACCTTGCTATGAAATTACTGGTACAGCTAATCCATGATGATATAATGGAAGAAGGGTGTTGTATTGAGGTTTCCAGGCGACCTTAATTTTCATATTTTCCTGACTTTTTTTAAGGACTGGGGCTTTACGGCCTTAGTATCTCTTACTTTGTGTGTGTGTTGTTTTTTGTTGTGCAGGATTCAAACCTGAAGTCCCATAACTGCAATGTCCTTAATACTCAGGTGCCCTCTGCGTCACGATCACAGCCCTAAGGCAGGCATCTCTGGGCGCACATGGCGCCTGGGTACCGGGTGCCCAGGAGCCCTGCCTCGACCCAGCCTGTGCCTCTAAACCACTTCCCCACAGTGATGCTCGCAAAGCCTGGGCGCCTTTCCTGATGAGTAAAACAGCATTAGTGCCTTTGGGACATGACCGTGGCAAAGGGCTGGAATATAGATGTTATGACCTGGTAGTCTTTTAAATTTTCCCTCTCCTTTGACAAAGCTGGATTTTCCCTGCAGCTCTGCTAAGAGCAGCTGAGGAGTGGGTCGATGGGAACTTGTATGTGAGATGAGCAGGGGTGAGAGGGGCTGGCTGCTGTGGTCCCTGCCTGTTTTATCTGCCTGGGAGGGCTTGAATTTAACTGAGAGCTTGGTTCCTGGACCAAGCATGGCTGGAGGTTCCGGGCATGTGTAATTCCTTGTTGTTCCTGTTAGCTGAAATCCCAGTGCTGTGCTTGTGCACCCCAACACTACACTCAATATCCCAGCTTGCTCCGTGCCGTGGGGATGCAGCTGAGAAAGTAGTGGGATTGCTGCAAAATACGAGGCGTGCAGATAAGCTCTGATGTACTGCAGGTCCCGTGGACGGATAACTGGTACGCAGACAAGGAAACTGTCAGATTATGTGTGGGGCTGTTTTTAATAGACAATTTTTATGCAGCTTCATGTCCCTGTGCCTGGAACTATCAACTTTAATCCCTAAGGAGCGTGAATTCAGGGCATTGGGAAAGGGAAAGGAGAGCAGGAAAGGGGTGGTGTCCTCGGCCCCGCGTCTGGTAGACACTGCTTCTCCACAGGGGGAGGTGAGAGGACGGGTGATCCCAAGGCAATATCTCAGGACCAAAAGCTCTGCCTCAGACCTTTGTATGATCTAGAGCAAGATAGCTGCCACCTCTGTGTCCTTCTCCCCCCGAGGCCAAGGGAAGGAGATGGGTTGGCTTCTCAGTTTTCCTGTGCCTTGGGGCCATCCGTCTGCTCCAGGGATTTCAGCAATGGCCAGCTTGCTCCATCAYGAGAGAACTGGTAAAGGAAGAAACCAAGTGGTAGATGTCCCAGGAGGGCCTGGCAGCTTATGGACACCTCTCTTGTTCATCCCAAAATAGGAGGGGAGCAAGAAAACTATCTTGCCCCTGATACAGCCCGTTCCTGAGACTCAAGACTGTGATTTTCTATGGACCTCCAGGGTCATCTGGGCTCCCTGATTAGCAGCACGTGAATCAAAGGCTAAATCTTTGCTTTTGGGTGCATGCACTGCCCACTGCAGTTTGGCCTTCAGAGCTGTCTGCTCTCTTTTTAATCACTTGATGAAAGCCATGAGGTGGTTTTATATCTGGCTATGGACACTGCCTACATCTGCAGTTCCAGCAGGCTTAAAAATGGGCTACCTGTATAGGCTGGCATAACAATTCCTGTGAATGTTTAAGAGAAGGAAAAAGTCTCAGTAATGATTATTTTTGTTTGTTTTCAAGCTTTCCACATTTTATATGTAAGGTGTTTTTTTTTYCCCAGTACCATGCTTTCAGGTTTGCTTATCTTTCTCGAGTGATATGCTACAATTAYTCGCTGTGTTTGCATTCCTTTTGGATGCATACATCTTAATTTAGGATTAAAAAGTGCTGATTGTTGTTCTGCTTCATTTTTCAAAGCAAGCTTAGTTTCTAGGCTGTGTAGAAAACTGTCAGTCACTTGCTGTAGGTACATAGCACCCCACCCACACAGCTCCTTCCAAGTCCTGGCTCTTCAACGAAGCCAATTGTTTAACTGTGTTTATAACCAGTGCTATTTCTGGAGCGTTTCCTGAAAGTTGACTGGTTTAAGGTCTACCCACTTGAGGGTTTGGCTTTCTGCTCTGACATATTATAGAACAAATTGCAAGAGCCAACCTCCGTGGATTTGTGTTGCAGCACCTCTGCACAGGTGCATCTCCCATCTCCCGGTGTTTGGATCCCCCATGTCAGCATGGCTCGGCACTCGGGGGGTTTGGGTTTGGGTTTGGATCCAAGCCTTCCCAGCGATGGAGCAGTGTACAGGTTGCACATGAATCTGGATGACATTCAAGCTGCCCATGGACCATCCTGCTCTAGCAAATCTGTCACTGTGGTTGAGCTGATTGACAACTGCATCTACCCACTCGTGAACTGTGTGTTTGGACTGCTCATTTAACATAAAAATACATCTCATTTGCTTTGCGGTGCTTTGGTGGAGTTTCTTCAGTTTCGTTTCGGTTGAATAGCTATATGAAGTTTCAGCTCTTGTCTTCTGATCACGCTTGGCAGAGCAGCAAGACCTGGTATCTAGAGCTCTGGCAACATTACAGTGTAGAAATCACATCCCACAAGAGATTATTTTATCAACTTTCTTGAAAACCTTTCTCTGTAGGAAGGCTTTTCCATGACAGCTCATCCACCAGGTGCCTGAGGTCATCAGCCTCCCCCTGAAATGCCCGTTTCTCCGCTGTGACTGTAGAAGAGGACCCAGTTACGTATGTAGGATCCCTTGCTCAGTCTCCATGTCTGCACAGACTAGTTGAGGTTGGCAGGGACCTCTGGAGACTGCCTGGTCCCACCTCCTGCTCAGAGCAAGGTCTGCTGGAGCAGCTTGTCCAGGGCCGTGTCCAGCCAGGATTTGAGTATCGCCAAGGATGGAGACTCCATAGTCTCTCTGGGCAACCTGTGCCAGGGTCTGACCACCCTCACAGAGAAAAAGGTTTCTCTTCTGTTTAAGCAGGATTTCCTGTATTTCAGTTTGTGCCCATGGCTCTGTCTTATCTACCCGTCCCCATCAGGCTTCTAAACATGTGGATAAGACCCTCTGAGCCTTCTCTTCTCCAGGCTGAGCAGCCCCCGCTCTCACACAACAGCTGCCCCAATCCCTCCATCATCTTTGTGGCCCTTCACTGTGCTCGCTCCAGCAAGTCTATGTCCCCTCCTGTACTGGGGAGCCCAAAACTGGACCTGGCATTCCAGATGTGGCCTCACCGGTCCTGAGAAACACAGAAACGGGGTACAATATTGAACCTTGCTTTTGGAATCCCTGTTGATGGGTGTGATAGAAATAAGAAGCATTCCTGTTACTACAGTGGGAAACTAAGCTGGCCGCGGGGTATTTCTGCAAAGCAGCAGGTGGTGTAGGTTTTATTTCCCCTCCTGCATTTTATTTTATAAGATGTGCTTCCCAGACAGCGTTTTCTAAACATAGCTTCTTGAGACGTGTTCTTCATTGCCGGCCTACAAGGTTGGCAAGCGGCTTGTGTGTTTTGTTCTCTTCAACGGGCTCAGGGTTAGCTTTCTAACAGGGCTGAAGTGAAAGCCAAGTATTTTCTGCGATTAGCAGTTGGCCTCACCTCTTGGCAGCGTGGTCATCTGTGGGCTTTTGTCTCCTTCCTGGGGTGAGGCTGGACGTTGAGAGTACAGCGCTGGTCAAGTGAGCACCCAGGCTGCAGGCGCTGGGTGCCTTATGGTCACCACCAACAGCCATGGCCCGAGCCTCTAGCACGAGCGTGCGGCCCGGAGGTTGCAGGGAGGTGAGGCAGCCACTGACCTGTTTGCACAGAGCAGGAGAGAGCGGCGAGGCTGCTGGGTGCGAGTCACGACTAAGTTGTTTGTGATTTTGTTTTTAGCTGCATTTGCAACAGTCCCCAGCTTTAACCTTTGGATTCCCTCCAGGTACTGCTGAACTGGAGATACT
This sequence comes from Phoebastria nigripes, assembly GCA_035582835.1. NCBI lineage: Eukaryota > Metazoa > Chordata > Aves > Procellariiformes > Diomedeidae > Phoebastria > Phoebastria nigripes. The sequence continues at coordinate 116,719 of JAYKAV010003064.1, forward strand.
TTTGGATGTTGTTAGGGAATAAAGCACTGTTTTTTCTCTCTGTGCACCATAGTCTGATACTCTCTCATCCCCTGCTTCATCTTCTGCCCCCAAGGAGATGATTATTTTTATGCTCTCCATCAGTGTAGTGACCCCCAACTCTTTTATATTTATGCTCCCAATGGTCGTTTGTCTTACCCTTGTTTGCTGATCCTCACAGATCTGTATTTCTTCCCTGCCTACGGCGGCTTCTGAGCTGGAGAAATGTAACTTTAATTTAGTTTTTCCTCCTTTATTTGCGAAAGGAGAGACTGAGAGGTCAGGTACTGAAGTGGGGTTCAGTGCTTACGTAGGAGCGGGACCAAACAGTAAAGCCTATAGGAATAATAAGGCTCAGTGGTGCAGGGGTGGAGGTGCTCCTTCCCTTTTGAGGTGCACCCTACTGATGGTCTCATCCCACAGCCAGAGGTGGGAAGTGCCTTCCCCTTGTGGTAGGCAGGAGCAGAAGTGTTTGGGAGCTGTTCCTTGCAAAAGATGATGGGGAGAGACTACATCTGACAGGGTGAGAGACTCGGGTCTGAGTAACCCCCAGGCTGAGCGGTCAGGCACAAGGAGCAGAGGCGTGGGGTTGGGTTGCTTGTTCTGAGTGTGAATTTTCTCCCTCTCTGCTTGGGGTCCTTCTCCCATGTCACTGAACTCTCTTGATCTGAATTTACCCAGGACTGCTAAGGATTGAGTCCCACAAAAGCATTCAAGGCTCAGAACAAGCTTTTGGCTTGTGACTCCCAAATTCTCACCCACCTTTGCCTACCTGCCCCTTTTACTGACCGAAGCCAAAAGCAAGCTGGCTGCTGGCCGGGGCACTGACACATGTTAATAGGGTGCTGTTCTGGCCCTTGCTCAGAGGGATACTTCAGAAAGGTATTAACTGCTTTACAGTTAAGCATTTTACTTTTAACCATTTGGTCCTCTGCCTGTACTTCAGGACCTTGGTGAATTGGCGTCAGGGCAATCAGTTGGGTAGATTAGCGTAGCTCTACTGAAGTCAGCTGTGGATGGTGTAGCGCTGGGGTAACGCTTTCTGTGGGCTCACCCCGTGACTTTTCTTCTTTTGTTTATCTAAATATATGCGCATTTCATGTTTCATTTTCCCTCTGCTGTGTTACAGAGCCACAGGCAGCTGAGCGGCGTGATCAGTGGCACAAGATCTTACGCAACATCTCCTATTTTAATAACACGAGGTTCATTTGAGATTGCAGGCATCGCAATATGTTGGTTCAGACATGATCACTTCCACATTTCTTTTTCTTGGGGAAGAGCTGAGGTTTCTCTCCGTTAGTCTGCATGCCTTTGGTTGAGACCACACTTTGTGGACAGCAGATGTTCTTCTCTGGCTTAAGTGCCAAAAAGATTTAATGGAAGATCAAAAAAGTGATGCTTGTCCCAGCCCCCAGCAGATGGACCCCATCTGCTCCCAGCAGTTCCCATCGGGCCAAGCTGGAGTGGAGGCAGCCAGCGTCCCCCGTTTAATCCCTCCACCCCAGCATTCACTGTGAGCACAAAATGCGGGGTGGGCCACAAACAAATAAAAAAAGAGTGCTGTGGTAAGCAAGGATGAAGACTCTTCCAGGATTTCTTTTTCTTTGGCTTTTAAAAGAAGATTTGTAGTTCATAATGTACAGTAAGAAGAAACACGTGGAAAAATATTCAACTCATAAATGCAACCCTGAAGCTGCAAGGTCAGTTTTGGCATCCTGGGTCCAACAAATAGGGCAGGAGCAAAGCCACCCCTTCCCCGCACTCCTCCCAGCTTCAGAAGAGCAAAACATCTATGAAGAATGGTGTTGGCAGGAGTGTGGCTATGTGAAAATAGAGAGCAAGAGAGATACGAGGAAGAAATCTGCTGAAAGCAACTTGTTATTCTCTAGATTTTTACAGATTGACTCCTAAATGTCCTCTCTGGGAATATCCTTTGGCATCAATCTCCACGGCTGTTTTTCAGATTCGCACTCCATGCAGAGAAATGGTCCAGCTATGGCACCCGCATCTTCCCCGAAGCTCAGCATTGCCAGGATCTGTGGCTTTTGCTGTGCCCCTCTTTAGTTCCTGGGCTCCCATAAAAGCCCTCTGTTTATTTCTCTGACTACACATTTGTGTTTTAAGACYGTGTGGTTTATGACTAGTCAGGATCAAAGCCAGCAACGCTGCCGGCTTTGCTGCTTTGCATTCATGTGTATCTCAAAACATGGAGGGATCGTCTGCCAAGGGAACTAGAGGGTTTATACTGAGACAAGCTGGCTTGTAGGGTGTAACCKTGACCTACAGCAAAGAGCCTTGGAAATATTCAGGATCAGGGCCCAGAGCCTGCGAAGGGCTGTCCTCTTGTGCAAGAGAGACCTAATTTTACCTGCAGTTCTGCAGCAGTTGAAACCTCCCAGACTGGTGTAGAGCACTGGCTTCTTCATGTATGGTCTTCTCTCCTTTGCGGGATGCTGAGGAGGAGGATGAGGAGGGAGAAGTCATCACCACCTCAGTGATGGAAGGAGAGGGATGCTTGGTCCCGCTGCACCTCTGCTCGTTGCGGAGGAGGTGGGAGGCAGCCTGGGAAGCGCTGGCTCCTCGCTGGGACCTGAGGTGCCACCTTCCCCGGCACCGCTACCGCTGCCAAACGGGGGTGAGGGAAGGACGTTTCTTCTGGGTTGGCTCGTATTTTGGAGTGACGTTTCCCAGCAGCAAGAGGAGGGGAGGAAGGAAATCTTATTTGCCTATAAAAGGATTCCCTGCCTGTATCCCGCATGTGGCATGTGACTGGGATGATAAGAGGGGGGGTGGAAATCCTATAAACCATATCCCAGGGCGGGAGACTCTTGCTTTCTGCTTTTCCCCTCTGCCTTTGATATTTCCGACCCTCTGACAGGTCCCTGGAGCTGCTCTGAAGAGAAATGCAAGGAGAAGAAAGCACTCCAATCACATTGACGCAACTCCATTCCTTCAGCAAGCTATATATATTTTTATTTTATAGTCATTTGAACAGCGGAGAGTTTGGCAATAGTGACAGCCTCGGAAGTGTGCACTCTGCATTTGTGTGTGTGTGTGTTTCGATCCTTCCAGCTTGGCTCTCCCACTCAAGATCTTGGAATACCCACCATCGTGCTGTTTTTAAACAAAGCAGCAAATTGAAATACCTCTCCCGTGGGCTCCCCAAGAGCATCATGTCTTGACACCCCCAACCTGGCAGCACAGGGGACGTGACCCGAACTGGAGGGGTTATTGGTACCTTTCAGCCAACAGCCAGCAAATCAGCGTTGGCAAAGCTTCGTTAAGCTGTCGGGGTGACCTGCACTTCTTTCCCATCATTGCTGTTTATTTCAATTTTTTTTTTTCTTTAACCCTTTTCTCAGCAAAAAATTACTGAGGCCAGACCTTCAGCTGGGCACGACTTTATTGGTACAAACAGCACTCAGCAGATTTATGTTTGCTGAGAACTGTGCCTGGACCAACAAAGACTGGAGTATTTCAGCTGGGTTTCCATCACTAAAATAGGTCAGATGATTCCTAAAGCCGCTGAAGTGAGTTGTCCTGGGGTTCATTTTCAATAGACAGTTGTTTTTTATATGGCAGCATATTCCCTAATAGCATTACATTTCTGTTATTTACCTAATACTTTCATCTTCTATTTCCAAGAATATATTTGACTGACTATGCTGTAAGTCATCACTGCTTCCTCTGTGATGCTGGAGAATAAATAAAGCTTCTGACTGGATTTTTTAATAGATCTGGCAGTGGGTCTAGCCCTCCCACTGAAATCAGTGAAACATTGGCTTCTGACTGATGAGAAAAGGACCAACAAAATGGGGAATGCTTCTGGAAAGGACGCCCTGCTTCTCAGTAAGTCGACCCATGCCTGTTACTTGCTAATTCATTCATGCRCATAGTTGGATGAGTCGGACAACCCGTTGAGCAGCTGGTACTCAGCCAATAAGCCCAACTGTATCTCTCAATGCAAAGCAGAGGTAACTCCCTCTGCTCGTTGTGACAGGACCTCGATCTCCAGGAGCCTGAATCGGGGTGCTTTGAGGGACGAGGAGCTCAATCCCGTGTGCCTCGCTGCCAGGGCTTACATGGAAGCAAAACAGGAGAAGAAAGCGGGAACTAGCTTTGCTGGTGTCCCAACGAAGCTCAGCAAGATGGGAAAGGACATATTGCAGAGCAACAGCCCCGGGCAGCCGAGGCGGCTGTTTGCAAGGCTGGACTGCTGCACTGGTTCTTTGCCGAAACAACCGAGCTGTCCTAATAAATTCCCTATGTAAAAAAATATATCTATAAATCGTGCCTTAGTAAGAACGATGCAGCTGCTAACAGGGCTGGATGTGGCCAAACGAAATGCTCTAACGCTCTCTAATCCGATACCGAGCCGTGACGACTTTCTTTGCGAAGAGTGACTCTACTTGAACATGTGCGCGCGTGCGTGCATACGTACATGTACACGTATACATACCTATAGCTTTATAATCCTGCTGCCAAAGGGGGAAGACCCAGGTTGCGGCTGGGCAGGGGGGAGCCCCCGCCACTACACGATCATGAACTGGCAGACGTAGGGCAGCTGGTCTTTGCACCTCTTGTCGAACCACTTGCCGATGGCGGCCCCCGACAAGGCTGCGCAGTTTTCCAGCTTGCCGCCGTCGGGCTGGGTGGTGATTTCAGTCTCCCAGTTCTTGTAGCGGATGGGGCCGCCCGTCATGTCGACCCACTTGCCCTCTGCCGCCATGTCGTTGAGGCCCAGCCAGATCTCCGCCTCGGAGCCGATGCTCTTGCGCATGTAGTCGTAGAGGGCATCGTTCTCCTCCCCGCTCTGGGGGGTGCTGAGCGTGCCSCCCTGCGAGATGCAGTTTTCGCTGGCCTCGTGGTACGTCTTGGTCTCCGAAAATGCAAGGAAGCATTTTAGGTGAATTTTGGTGCCTTTCAGGCAAACTGAGAGGTTACCACACAAACAGAACAAAAAGACAGAAAGAGAATTGGTTTTAAAAACAGCGCCCAGGAAGAGGTAGCAGCAGCAAACGCAGCGGCCAAACCACAAACTTCATTTCTTAGGCTGCGCAGCAACTCTCGGCAGCTCGGGAGTCCCAGGGGCCCTCTCCCTCCTCCGCAGGGCATGGCTGCAGGGATGTGCCCTCCCCATCTGCAAACCGTCGGGAAAAATGGACCTCGGGGTGCCCCTGTCACCCTCCTGGGCTCTGCCGCTGCTGGAGCAGAGGCACAGYGTGGTCCTCCTACCCCTTCCCCCGGCCTCGCTCTTCCCCAGCTGCTGCTACGCTTTCTCTGATGAGTTTGTTGGAGGTAAGGTTTGTGATGGGTGCTGCCGGGTGTTTTGGAAAAAAGTCTGCAATTTCAATTCAATCATCTTAATTATGCAAGCGTGAGAAAAATGTCTTTTTTAATAGGCTTTGATCAGAAGTGTTGTGCTTGCATAGCTTGAGGTCGTCAGAGGAAATTTCTACTTGCCTCTGATTTTATTGTTAAGAATAGCAATTTATTTTATTTTTTTTTAAGCTCTAAACCCTGAGAGTGCAGGGTACTGTAGCCAAACAATAACTAATCAGAACCACGCATTAATATCCAAACCAATGAATGTGAGCTTGGAACTAAAGCCTTGATTTTGCTTGTGTTCCTTTTCTTCTAAGGAGAAAATTCCCCTTAACTTGCATTTTCACCTCATTTCTGTTTCATGTTCTGCAAATCCCTCTCCTATTGATGTCGGTGGAGTTTGCACAGAATAACCGTGGAGCATGGCTGGAAGATGGACATTTTAGGACTGTCCTCTGTATGTGTTCAATGAAGCATGGTGGGACGGACCTCCATGAGGTTCCCTGGGCAATACCATGGTATGTATAAGAGACCAGGTCATCATTTCACTGGGGTTCAGACAAAAGAGTACATTTGACTGAAGTACAGAATAATCCATTACCCATCCCTCTGATTCATAAAGGAAAATGAACATCTGGCTTAGTGTCATAGAAATATCCACAGCTTTACAAATAGGAAGTTCTAGCACATAAAGAGGGGGCCATGCGCTGCACAACTCATGTCATTAACTGCTTGAGGAGCTTCATCTGCCTAGGGGAATTGCAGCAAGCCCACACTTTGCTTTGATCCCCCAACTTCTCTCCCTGTGATGGATTCTGTGTCGCAGGGCGCTTGGGCATCTCTTGTTAAAGCATGTGGAGCAATTGTAGCCACTTTATAAGCAGCTCCTCTCTCAAATCAAAAGCCATGCCTTCTTCAGCGAGTCCTTTACCTGTCTGGAGTGCTTGCTTTTCCTTCAGTAGAGCAACCTCCTGAGAGATGTTGTCAACCATGGCCTTCAGGTCTTCAATCATTTTGAGGCTCACACCATCTGTTGGAGAAACCGAGGGAGGAGCATAAACATCGGCCGCGTCCCCTGGGGAGGCAGCTGAAGCTGTTCCTAACATCACAGCTCCCCGTTTCTCTGCCCTCAGAGAAAGACAAACAAAAGGGATCTGCAAAGGCAACGCCTGTCCCCTTGCACATCCATTAGAGTGAGCATTTGCTCACTAGACTGGTTCCACCAGCAACCCAGTTTTCCCAGTTTGGGTTTCGGGGCTTCGCACCCCATGGGGCTTCGTGGGGCAGTGGTCTCCCCTTGGGCTGCTGCTGCAGTGCTGGGGTGGGGGTCGCACGCATGAGCATCACAAGGTGCAGGCTCATCTCTGGAGCCCCTATGTAGGGTACTCGCTTGGGCAGGTGGTGCACTGGGGTCAAGCTCCCAAAATGCCGGAGGGCACCATATGATGCTGCCCTTCCTGAGCAGGAGTCCTGCCACACACGAGTGTTTTGTGGGGAACTTAAAGCTGCTGCTGAATAGGATTTATTGTTTTTTTTAAACTCCTCAAAAATATGCCCCCCCCCCTTCACAACACACCCTCCTGGCTTTCCTTAAACACCCTAATGCATGATTTTCTCTGTATGCATGTGCCCCCACGTTACTCTGCTCTCATGGGTGCGTTGGCAGGAAAGCGCTTTGCTCRCCAGGCTGGCGCTCAGCAGGAGGGGGCTGGAAGGGCTGCAGTACCTCCACTAGATCTGCCCCTGGACCATCAGCCACCCCATCCCTCAGCCCACCAACCACGCCATCCCTCAGGCCATCACAGCTGCCTCYGCCCCACCTCTGCCTTCAGCATCCCCAGTGCAGGTCAAGGAGATGGGGAGCTTAGGCACCAAGCCAGGTAAGTGGGGAAGCAGCTTGGATGCGGACCAAAACCACCAGCCCAAAGATTACATGGTGCCATGAATGTGAAAAGCCAGGCACATCAGGAGGAGGGCATTAAGCTGCTTTACTCATTGCTCAATTAACTTTAATGGGTTCACTTAACACTGAGGCACTAGTTATTATTTTGGTGCCTTTGATGAAAACACTTTGTGGGAAACAGCTAATTAATACCTTTTTTTTTCCCATGCAAGCCTCTCTTGCAGCAGAACAAACGTCCCTTAGGTTTAAGTAACATCCAAGGGCCATGGCAGGACACTGCCAATGAGTCTTGCTGGGGCAGCTCCTTATGTTGTTCCAGCCAGGTTTGCTGGTGGGTTCCTGTCTAGAGGGGTCCCCGTCACCCAAGGTGGACTCGTCTCCTTGATAACTACCTAAAAGTGCCCTGTCCCTTTTCACCACCTAGTTTCCAAGCCCTGGGCCACAAGATGTTCCYGCAGCAGCACATTCACCGGGACGTCGCAGGGAGAACCGGGAGTGGTTAATTTGCACATCAGCTACAAAGCAAGTACTGCCGCTACATCAACAAACATCGAGTTTTCTATCCTACTGCCAGAARTTTTTGTCTCTCCACTGTTATTTCCTCAGGGCTCACCCCCTGAAGCCCATGATCAAGGCTATTACAGCTTGGGTTTGCTGCGACTGAAGCCAGCGTGGGGGCTGCCAATGCTGCCCATGGGAGCTGGAGCAGGTCCTTGTGCGGCTAACCATGAGCAGCAGGATTAAGCACGGGCAGAGGCGAGATGAAAAGGAGACTCACAGAAGGATGTGGGTCGCAATAGTCTGTTGGTTTGAAAGCCTGGCCAGTAATGTATTTGATGCTGCAAATGGGAGCTCTTGCCTGTTTTTCTTTGTTCTAATTATATGCTGGATAACAACTGAATCCCTCTGTACTTCATTTTGATTATTTAACTATCCCTATATGAAATTTGGATTTACATCTGGGTTGCTTAGCTTTGCCTGGGCAGGCATCATCCGGTTTGTTCCTATCCGAACAGGTTTCTGTCCCCCAGCAGRGCGAGCATCACTCTGGTTGGCAATGTCTGTCATCAAACCTCCCTGGCCATCGCTGTTTCTTCTGACACCAGGCATTTCCCTGAATGTCCCAGCTTGAAAAGTCAGGTCCCATATTGCAGTCTGTCCCTAGATCAGCGGAGGGGACCGAACACACCCGCRCTGGGTTTATATCAGTGTAAATGTTCACAGGCATTTTCTGGGAAGAGCACCCAGATTCCAAGATTACACGGGAATTTTGGGCAGCCTCAGGAGCGGYGCCCACATCAGCCCCTACCCGCTGATTTAAGCATCTGGACTCCAATGGCCGGCTCCAATTACCTTAAAAATACACCTGAGAACTATGCAAAGATGCTCCCTCCCGTGCCCCCAGCACCCCACCGCAGCTGTGACCAAGGGGAGCCCCCCCAGGGCTGCTAGGTCCCCAGCCTGGACCCCTGAGCCAGGGGGTGCCATCAGCCCCCAGGCAGGGGTGCCATTGCCCGCCGCGGCTCCCGCCTCCCCTGGGCACCCTTCTGGGGGAGACCCCCGCAGCCGCCGGAGGAGGGCAAATCCCATGCGCCCCCCCAAGACATAGGGGTTCAGGGAGAGTTTGCTGAACCGCTGCGTCTGGGGAAATCACTGGGGAGCAATTTGAGGGGGAAAAAACCCAACAGCAGGCAAAGTGAATGTGCTGTCTCAGCATTTTCTAAATGCTATGGTTTGGCTTTTTCATGTTGAAACAGCACCATTTTTGTTCTGAAGCAGATCCAAATGTAAGCAATAATTACAAAAAAGCAGAAGAAAAAACAAAAGAAAAAAACAAATAAAAGAAAAAMAAAAGAGAAAAAACTTGGCTCGAATCAYGATTTTCTTTTTCTAATATTTGTGGTTTGGCTGTGCACATTAAAAAAAAATAAATCCAGCCAAACACCCCAACCCTCCAGTGGCTTCACCCTGACCGACCCCCCCCGACCCAGGACGGGGGGGCCCTGAGGGCCGGGGATGGGATGGGATGGGGCCATCCTGCCCTCGCTCCGGGCAGGAGCGACTGAGCTCCGGCCCCTGTGGCGGGTGGGCAGGCAGGCTTGGACGTGGCAAGGGGCTGGGGGCGAAGAGGAGCCTTGCGGGAGATTTTTAGTGCTTTCCTCCCTCTTTCCCCACCCCCTGGTGTTGGTAAAAATCAGAAAAAAGTTAACCAAGAAATGCTGGAAGTTTCCAGTAAAAGCAGGGCAGCTGACCACCATGGTGGCCGGCCAAAAAATGCCAAGTTTGGGGTTTTTTTTCTTTTCCCCAAAGAAAACTTGACCTCTCCTTTGAAAAGAAATCCCGAGGCTCTCAGGAAAAATTGCCACCAGCTGTTTCAGACGGCTTGATTTTCAGAAAAAAAATGTTGCCCCCTCCCCTCTGAAAAATGTGTTTAAATCGGAGCCCAATTTTCCTGTCAAAAGGTGATTTTTCTCCCACCACTTGACTTTTCTCCCACCACCTGGTTTTTCTCTCACCTGCTTGTCACCAGTGGATTACAAACAGCAGTTCCAGTGACACGGAAGAAAAAAAAAAGATTTCTCTCAGAAACTCATTTCTCTCTCCTGGTACATCCAGTAAGTGCAACGCACGTATGTACCCTGTACCAGCCCAGGGAGGTATTTTTGCTCTAGAAAACAGCCATAGACATGGAACAAGCGGCTATGCAGTGATTTCATAGAAAGATCTAATGGGAGAAAAAGGAAAAATTTCTCAAGGATGGGATCAGACGAAAATAGCGTAGAGAGCAGCCTGGCCAAGTGAATTCCTGGGATGCTTCTTCCTCGCTCCCCGCTTCGTTCCAAGCAGCCAAGCGCCCGCCAGAAGCGGTCCAAGCCCAGGCGACTGCAGTCGGACACATCAGGCAGGCAGGCTCACACACCACTGGGCTGCAACGCAAGCCGCTTCCTTACCTGCCTTCTCCTATAATTAACGTGCATTGAGTCAGAGGGAGAAAGGATGGGACAGTAGCAAAARAAAGAGAAGAAAAGGAAAAAAAAACCACTAGGGAAAAGTAAACTTAGGCATCTTTTTGTGTGCATTGCCCTCTGGTAAGCCTGAGTAGTCGGAGCTCATGTATGGCTTGACATACAMCCGGGGCAAGTGTTTGAAAATGAAGATCCATGTTGATATTTAATGGATCATATATTATCTGCCTACTCTCATCTCCAAATCTACAACAGCAGTCTGTCACCTGCCACTTATTTGCTTCTGAAAAATGAATGAGGAGGGGTAGGGAGCATAGAAAGGGAGATTTTAGTAGAGGAAAAGTTTGGGGCAAACCTTAGATAACATGGAAAATATGTTGCCCTCTGAAGTTCAGACCAAGCTGTCCCATCAAATTTATTCAAGGTAGGAACCCGCCAAAAACATTTCAATTTCCTCACTATTTTACAGAAGGGCTATGCAATCATTCCCACAGGGAGGAAAAAAAATGGACTTCATTAGGTTTTTAGATGCTTTTTAAAAAGTTTCATTAAAGCACTGTGAAATGCCCAAATGACCAGGGTGATTGCATCCCCCCCCAAGCCCCGCCAGGTTTCCTTGCCGGGAAGGTGCCGCCGCTCCTTACCTTTCTTGGAAGCCACCGGCTTTTGCCGGACTTTGGCGTTCTGCTGGCCGGAGACCTGGGCGATGGAGAGGAGGCAGAGGAGCAGGCAGGCTCCCCGGAGCGCCATGCCGCTGCCGTCCGGCACTGAGCGGAGGTGGAGCAGCTCTGCTCTACCCTCAGACAGCYGGCTTAACACCGGCTTGAATCAGAAATGGCTGTCCCAGAAAGCCGCTGGCTGAGCCCCGGCCAGAGGCAGCCTCCCGGCCCCGGGGGGGGCTCAGGCGGCTCCGGCCAAGGCTGAAAACATCCCAGCGGGTTTGCATTTCTTAGCGGGCTGCTTGTTTTTGTTTAAAAAAAAAAAGAAGGGAATGAATCTACTGAAAGTCTGCTAAGCTAAACATAAGGAAAGGCTGTGGAATGATTCCTATGGATTTTAGCAAAATGCCACAAGTTTGATCTCATGTGTCAGCGATGGCAACGATGATTTGGGTGACCAAGGGAATAGAGGGGGGGCCGGGTGGCCCCTCTGCGGGGCTGCCTGCGAGGGATGCTGCGAGCACTGGCAGCGGTGGAGGGAGCACGCGGGGGRCACGGCGTGATGCAAGGCCCTGCATGGAGATTTCTGGTTTATCCCCACTGCAAGGGGCTGCTGCAATCCCCCAGCCCAAGGGCAGCCACAGGGGGGGCAGAGGGCCTTTTTTTCTAGAGTAGTCCTTGCTCGAAGTGGAGGACAGCTCTTACACCTTAAAAAACCGGCTCCGCCGTGGCCTCGTCAGGGTCATCCTGCCATCATTGCCTCTCTATGACAGATGAGACTGGCACCTCATGCCCACCTCTTCCTAGCTCTGCATGGGGTCCCCCCTGGAGGGTGACCCTCCCTGAGGGGATGGGAGGCAGGTGCCCGGCAGCCCTGCCTGCTGCAGGCAGAGCCATGCCATGAGAGCCAGCTGCTTTCTCCCCTCTGCCCTGGCAGCAATTTCTTGTTTGCCCTTAGACAGCCACAGTGTGAGGGCAGCTTCCAAAGCAATAGGTTTGGACCACTATTTTTGGGACATCCCCCCCCCAAAAGGGGGGTGCTGTGCACAGCAGCCTTGTGGTGCATGTGGCTGTGCCTTTGCTCTTGCCCAGCTCCCAAATTTACGTTGCAGGATAAGGCTTTGGTCCATGCCCATGTGGGGCGGCTTGGTGGCACCCCCCTTAGCTGTGGGACCTGCCTGGGGCTGGGGGGCAGCAGGGACTGACGTGGCATTTGCCCTCCCTTTTCCTTGCACCAACGGCTGGGGACGGAGGGTGGCTCCCAGCCCTGGGCTCAAATTGCTGGTTCTGGGGCAGTTCCAGCGTAAATCACTCTCCTCATGGTGAGTCCCATCCTCAGGGGTGAGGACAGCTGCGTTGGCCATACTGTCTCCTACCCCTAGGGCAATTTTGCAAGGAGAGGGGTGGTCAGTGCCATGGGGCTGCCCGGCAGCAGCATCACACCGAGACCTTGGAGACGCCTGGATGGCACCGTCCAGGGGAGTGAGACTCCTTTGGTGGCAAACACGTCCCCACCACCAGACCACGCAGTGGCTTCATGTGCTTTTCATTTTCCAAAACCACTTTCTGTTCTCCAGGATAGGAAACCAAACAGCAGCTCCAGAGGTTTTAACCAAACTGGAGGGCTGCTCATTGTGTTGCTCTTTAACCCTTTCCATGGCCCTGGCTGGGAGCTGGAGGTGTTTCGGCTCTGCCTCACCCCACCGGGCAGCAGGAAGGGGAGATCTCAGCCTCTACACCTTTGTCCCGAAAGTGATCTGAAAAAGGACTGTGTTTCAGCAGGTCTGGACAAAAGCATGGATGAAGAAAGCTGGGAAGATGTTTGACCTGCTACTGCAGATATCCCACTAAGACGAAGGCTGCTCTGTCTCCATAGCAAGTGCAGTGCATCCACCTGGCGCTGGACCGCTTCCCTTCCTCCTCTGGCAGTACTCACACCTTTGAGAGTCAAAAAATCTACAGGCGCTCTTTGCACTAAAGAAACCTGGCACACACCAGGATTGATAATCCAAAGTATCTCATGGCCGGGTCTGTCAAAGCACTGACATGCTTCATGAGGCACGGAGGCTCTGAAAAACTGGTTGATGCTTCACATCCACTGCCCTGGAGTCAGGCTGAGTACGGGGGGGGCGGRGGTGTCTTCCCTGGGGCCACCTGAGTGGTTAAGCAATGAAAAATACTTAGAAATTTGGGTCTTCAGTCAGTTTTGGGAACATTCAAGCTTCTAAGTACCCCAGAGCTGTAACAGACAACTGTGATGAGCTAGACTTGGGATGGGGGGAACATGTCCCACAAAAAGCCATTTTCCCCGAGTCCCCCTCGCAGGGTCCCAGCCTGACTTCAGCACAGCCCAGCTGCTCCAAGAGCAGCCCTGCAGCCTAAACCAAGACCACTGYCTCATTTTTTGGGTGCTGGGGTTGTTCAGTGGCTGCAGCACAAGCGGGTGAGTCTTTCCTGCAGGAGGAACAGGAACCTTTGAGCAAGTGGAGGAAATTCGTGTAGAGAGAGGAGAGGATGGACAGGCATTTTGAAGAACAAAGCACTCCGGGCATCAGCCATTAATCTTAAATCTTTTCTGAAAAATTAAGGCAAGATGCCACCCAGCACAATGTGAACCACTGGAGTCGTAGGAGCATAAAAGGTCTAAGATAAACAGGGGTGTGGCTGGAAAAAGAGCTGCCATTGATTTAGTTTGGCTGTAACTGTGTTACCCTGCCTCGCACTTTGGCTGAATAAGGAAAACCCTGCCCTTACATGCTACCTGAATAGAACTCCTTTGCAGTCCAAACTTTTGAAGCCAAGGAAGAACGGGTTTGATTTTCACTCCCCTTTACCACACACACAGCCCCACTCTGATTTAAGCCAGAGAATATGTATTTTTGGGATTTACCATTCTCCCGCCTGGACTATCCCAAAATGGGATGGAGCCCAAGAGATGCCAGACACCTACATACACATACATGTTCCCTTCTCTTGATACTTGAGTAGCATTGACCTATCCAAAGCACTATTGGTAACTCGGCACCTCCCAGTTTTCCTTGGCTCCAGATTTGCTTGTCTGTCTTTGCTTTCATTCATGTCCTGCCACGCTGGGGAAAAATCYGAAATGCTCCCTTTGCTGCTGCATATGAAACAGATGGCTCTGATGTGGAGTCTGATGGTGATCCCTAACCACAGGTTTCTGGGTGTCTGGGACCCGCCAGAGCATTGCATTTCTCCAATTCCCCAGCTGAAACGAGAAGGGCAGGGTGGCTTTTGGTTAGCCCCTCTCTGAGCGTGAAGGTCCCTGTGCTGAAGGTCTGCAACAAAGGGGGCCTCTCCCTGCACCAGCCAGCAGGTCCTGTGCTGGATGCCACCATAATTTTTCTTGAAAAAGAGAAAAATGAAAAGAAGTAGACCTAAAAAGCTTATCTCTGGCTGTAACACCTGTTCGCAGGGGGCTTTGCTGCAATTCTGCCTCACATAGGCTGAAAAAATAAATCCCTGACCCGACAGGAGCAAGCTGAAGTGTTGCTGCAACGGGTCCAGAACAGGGATGCTATGGGGAAGGGCCACCTAAAAGCTGGAGGGCCATTGCCCGTACAGAGCCCACGCCCTGCCTGGGCTCCTGCTGAAGCCCGAGGTTGTGGTTCCAGTTAAATAACGGGGCTATCAATGGTCCTTTGTAAGTTGGCTCTTTGGGCAGATACCACGCTTTCGAGATCCCGATGATTCACACTTCTTATGTAAAGGAGGCGTGGGAGGTGGGTAGAGGTAATCYTTTTTATTAGATGAACTAATAGAACTGGAAGACGGCGGTGAGGTTTTGGCCACAGGAACCCTTCCCCTTCGAGGCTGAAAGGGAAGCAGCAAACGTCAGAGCTGAGGAGCAACAGCTGGGAGGCTCGTTAGGCACATATAGCCCATCAGAGAGCAAGGGAGCCAGCATCAGGGGAAAGAGAGCAACAGCTGATTCATGGAAGGGTTAATGAGAAGGAGAAAGGCTATAATTACGCCAAGAAACCAGGTTTTTGTCCATGATTTTTTAAATCTGTACAATTATTGCTTTTACTGGGAAGTAAAATCCCTTTACTGCCCGGTTTCAAGCCCGGTCAGACAGACAGTAGCTCCTGTTAGCTGTAAGGAAACTGGTTCAAGATGAAAAAAAGAGGGCAGAAGAACATATGCTTATGGAAACTGTCCCAGGGCCGCAGGGAAGCAGTCAGAAAAGTTTACGTGGCTTTGGGAAACCCAGTAAGTAGGCTGCGATGCTGAATTTGGAAGGCTTTCAGTTAGCAAAACAGTGGCTGGAATAAGCCCATGAAAGGAAGCTGGATGCTCCTGGCAATGATGCAGACCTGTGATTTCGTGCCCMGCTAGGCAAGGAAATGGGCAGCGAGATCAGAGGCTATTTTGATTTCGCTCCTAGGAAATGAGCAGGTATTGCCAAGCCAAGAAATGAGGCAGCGCCACTGCACAATGGCTGGAAAGTGGCAGGGGTGGACTAGATAACAGTATTCACACAGTTATTATCAAGATAGGCAATTACCAGCCCTGGCTTTTCAAGGCTAAGTTACCGGTTCAAAGGCAGGCTACCATAACGCCAAATGATTCTTGCTCTTTACCTGCAGCCCCCCTCCTCCAGGAAGGTTCCTACCTCCCCCGCTGGCGCTGACAGCAGGAATGCAAAGGGGAGACCCAAAAGCGTCTTTACGCGTGCGGCCGTGCAGCTTGGTGGCTTGACCCACGGCTGGGGCAGCAGACAGGGTTTTGTACCTCTGCTGCCTCCACCAAATCCACTCTGCAGGGGGAGGGATCCGCGTCTCAGCAGCACCACAGTAGCCTCGAAGAGGAATAGGAGAAAACCAGCAGTGGACAGTAAAAAACATGCTGCGAGGAAGTGGGGCTAACAGAAGAAAATCTCTGATATTAATTAGCCGCTGCCCGAACTCGTGCTGGCATCGTTCCTCATTTCCACCAGCATAAACAACATCAGAACAGGTTAAAATGGAAAGGGCTGAATCTATGGATCATTGTTTTTGAGACCAATCAAGAAGAAATGCGATAATAGTTCAGGAAAGGGTGGTTTTCGTAAGGACAATGATGGGGAAAACCAAGGAGTCAGCACTTTGCCAAAACGTTATCCCTAGCACCAACTTTAGGAAATCGGCTCTGAGCCTAAGGAGGGAGCCTTCCCATCACATCCCATGGCAAGCATGGCTCACATCCCTACCCCACGTTCACCAAGGGTCACAGGACAGAAGGATCTGTGCTAAAGGAGATCCTCAGGCCTTAAACCGGACCCAGATCTGGAGAACTTGAGTTCAAGTGCTTACAGCTGCTCAAAATCCTCCTGTTTCCAAAAGGAGCTGCATCAAAGGACTCACCCTCCCTTCTGCTTGGAGCGTGCAGCTCCTGTGGGCTAGGGGTAAACCTGGCTGTCTTCACTGCTTTGCTTTTCTGCCCATCATCCATGTCCCAAAGTCCAACCAGCCAAAGGAAAACTGTAGTCATGTGTCTAAATCTAACACCAAAACTCTGGAGAAATTCCTAATTGTGTAGGATTGCTGAGCAGGCTGCACAAAACCAACTGTCTCGGCATCAGCTCAAGTGAAGTCACCGTTGCAATTGAAGTCAGTATTTTAGGACTGGCAGGCAGACAGCAGGTCTGCCAGCTTATGATCTTGTTGCATGTTGTTCTCACCTTTGAGTGATTAGTTTGCTTTCACATGCCTGTGGATGCTGAATTGGGGATTGTAAGAGAATTTCAGCATCAGCTTTACGAATTTCTTAATTTTTTCAATTTAGAGAAAAGGTTGCGTGATCAGACAGCAGGAAGAAAGCAATCCATGCCCTTGAAAAGCCTCATCAGATTAAAGTTGGTCCCCCTCTGGGGGGGGAAAGGAGAAAAGTAGGACTGAAATTGTGACTTTCCAACTGATAGGTTTCCAACCCTGGAAATACCAAAACTTACCATTTGCCAAAACAGAGCAAGAACACGTGGTGAGAGAGCTCCTCTGGAAGGTAGGGCCTGCAGGCTGGTGGCTCCAACTACCTCCAACGCCCAAGCACAACTGGCTCAGCTGCAGTCCCCACCATGCCAGCTGTGTGGAGGAGGGCCTCTGTACATCAGAAAGTGGCTGAAATTTCATTTCCTTTTTCCCCTCCCAAGGTATTAGCTAAGGGGCCGCAGTAACTATGATCTTTTCAGTCTAAATCAGGGACATCAAATCTGATCTACAAATGGTTTGATGTGAAAACTCAGGGATGCCTGTGCTACTGATCCTACCCTAATCTTGAGAACAGGATAGCAACAGAGATGTTCATAGAGCTCGTAAGATAACCACAGCCTTATTAAAAAGTGTTCCAGTCGATGAAATTGAGGTTGAAACCATCACTGGGGAGTCATTAACAGCAGCACGTTTGAGATCCTAACTTTGTTTTGCAGGAACAGCAAAAAGGTCTTTGTTACTGGATAGCAAGAAATGCAGCTGATCCAAGGAAAAAAACGAGGCATCGCACTCTCTCTGCGGGGAGACGGGTACCAAAGTGCCCTGGTGTGGCCCAGCACTGTGACTGGGAGTCCGGGGCTTCACCAAAGGAAAAGGAGCAAGGGACCAGGCATTTAAAGTGTCAGCCTGAAACCAGCCCCTGACAGCAAGGAGCAGGCAGGTGACACCTGCCTCTGCGAGGCACAGCTAACAGGAGCATCCACGTTTTGCCTTAGAGGTAACAGCTGCCTCGCACCAGCGGGCAGTGCAAACAGGCAGGAGCATACTACGAGACGAGGGGTTGGGGAGCAGGGAGGAACAACAGCACAGAGACTGACAGCTGAAGAGCTTCAGTCCCAGCTGCAGGCCTGCTCTTGCACTTTGCTCAAGCATGTTAAAGGAAAGGAGGGAACAAGGCTCTGGGGTAAGGACTGGAGCACTCTCCTCTCAGGTCTTACCAAGTCATGCTGACTTCTTCCCCCTGCTCTGGGGCTCCATGGCTGCTTACTACAGGCAAAGTAAACCAGCCACAGCAGGGCCGGAGAACATCCCTCTGCTGAGGAGGGCAGTGGCATCTGGTAAAGTTTAAAAGAAAAGTTGGTGGCAGACCTAGCAGAAGGCGGTAAATCCCAGTTAATTCCTATTTACAGAGAAAATGCAGAAACTCTGTGAGATATTATCTATGTCAAATGAAGGTGCCGAGTCCCTCAAAAAGAGATGTGCACACTCCAGTCTCAGGGGAGCAACGAGCGAGCTCTGGCTCCCACTAACTTGTCTTTACAACACGCTGTGCTGAAGCAAGTTTTCATAAAGCCCAACTGCGAGCAGCATAGCCCCTCTGCCCCCGCCTTGCCTCAACTCCTGCCCCCAGGGCAGAACAAGCTCCCTTCTCCTCCCCAAACTATGCAATTGCAATGTTGAACCATTACTGTAGTTGCRAAACATTGGCTGATGGGATTCCTCGGCTTGGTAAATCTGCTGTGCATCACCCTGAGCGTAAACACAGATCTGTAGGAACACGAGAAGCAAACCAGCCAGGTCCGCTGACCTACAGCCTTGCTCTCTCCTGCTTCAAGGGGACTGTCCCTGTCAAACAGACCTTTCGGATGGGATACATGGGGGAAGGAAAAAAGGAAAAAGGAAAAAAAAAAAAAAAAAAAGGTAAAGTGCAGCTGGGTGCATTTTAGGCAACACAAGTAGAAGCCTAACAGGAGTTACTAGACTCCTCATCTCTAGTACACAGCTTTCAGCCTCTTGACACTCCCAGCAGAAGCAATTAATTTCTGGGACAAACAGAGAGCTATCCTGCTCTGCAGATGTTTCCTCTTAGTTCTACTGGACTCGAGTCAATGAAAACGTGGCAATATCTGCACAGCAACACATGGAACTTTCCACCAGCCCAGATGGGAACAGAAGCAGTCTCAGTTGAAGCCTCTATTAAAAATCTAACTGCTATTTTTGTTTGGGATGGAAGGGAGGGGTTAAAGAGAGCTAAGAAAATAGAAATGGGCAGCATAGCCCTTAGCATGCCTGAGAACCACAGTCTCAAAGATTTCTTGGCAGATGTTGTATCAACTGGGAGAGCTGTAGACCCTTTTACCCGACAGAGCTTTGTTTATCCATTTGGGATGTGAGTTGGTAGCAGCAAACCTCCAGGGGCAGCTGAGACCAACTAGCAGCTGTGTAATACTTTTGGCCAGGCTCATTATTTATATCTCAGGGGTAGAAGCAGCCCCAGTCTGAACTGGGGCCACACTCCACCCCACTGCTTTTCAATGCCAACAGATGGGAGGTAGCAAGTGTGGAAGCAATAGGACCCCTTGAAGACCCCCAATTCATTCTGTGCCTGCTTACACAGCTACAGAAGCCGTGGGGGGAAGACATGCATGCTTAGAGGAGGCACTGCAGATACTTGCACCACATTAATTTACACTTACACTCTCAGGAAGTGCTTTGTACCAAGTATTTTGTGACTGGGGTAGCCATTTTTGTATACACAGCTGCTCCACAGGTTTCCCTGTGCTAGCAGCAGACACAGATGCTCAGGTAGCAAGAGTTTGCTTTTTAGGTATCTTCAGCACATAGCCCAGGTCTCAGATGGGCTAAACATTTGCCATTCTTAGTAAGAAGTGGAGAGGGAATGCACATATATTCACCTCCACAGATGTGTCAGTTAACACGCTTGAAACAGTGAGGTTTCTCCCCCCACCCCCAGCTCTCATAACAATCAATTTAAAATTAAAAGGATCTGGAGAGGGGACAAGAAGCATCTTAAATGATGTAACTTGCAAAACGCTTGGAGATCCTTCAGCTGGAAGGCTATGTAGAAATACACTATTATTACCATGTTACAAAATTCACCCTGGAAGTAACTCTGGGCAGCCTTCTGGTATCCAGCCACAAATCTGTAATAAAACAGGCAACAGCTATTCAGAGAACGGCTGTGGTTTAAGACTTGCAATCCTCATTTAGATTAACCATTTTCTGAAACATTAAACAACACATGATCAAACAAAAACTGCCTGTGGCAAGTCTAAGGTACTGTAAATGGTTTTTCTCCCTTCAGTCTTCTTTCTTTCTACATTCTTACAAGTAGCTTTGCGCGGCAAGGAATGGATCACAGCTACTGTAAAGCTGATGTCAGGTTTGTCTTTGCCTCACATAGAATAACTCTACTGGAGTGATTAAAGATTATATATTTAATCATTGTTACTTCTTGCCTGTATTACTACGTAGCACTATCATAACCTACCTAACCCATTACTTAAGGTACTGAAAAAATCCCACCTCTTCAAAATAGGCATCTTGGGCAAATTTTGTGGGACAATTTATTTTTTTCTTTTTTTYTTTTTTTTTTTTTTAACTTGCCTGCTTGCTATAGTAGTGGCTACACATATCTGAAGTATGCAGTAACTGTAACACACAGTATTGCAGTCACCTTGAATAATTATGTGAGTGAGCTTTAGGAAAAGGACTGAAGAGATTTGGGGACCTTAAGTACACCATATATTTTAATGTGATCATGATTATTCATTTGAGCTGTAATGTTTCGTCCTACATCTACAGCTCTCCTTCAGCAAAAACCTTCCCCTTCTCCCCACCAAACACCTTCCATACAAAAGAATGTTCTTAATCTGATACTAGGAAATTAAAACAGGAAATTCAGAAAACGCTGCTTGAGTAAGAGCTAAATGATTCCTGAATTATTGTAGTAACTTTTGCCATAATGTTTGTTCAAAACAATCCTTCTAACACTTGCAGCTGAAATATCAACTTCTTGAAAATCAACTTTTTCCTTCGATTTCTTCCATCTGTTGTCTCTTCCTATCCTGCCAAATAAACAGCTCTTACTCTTTGCTGGTCCAGCCAATTGATGTAGGGAGGGAATCCACTGCTTTGAAGACCTGGTGATACAACTTGATTGCATACCTTATCTTCTATCTTCTGTCCTTCCCTGTAAAGGATCATTACTGACAGCCACTATGCTTTTCCAGCTGAATTATCACACTCCTAAAAAATTAACTTATTTTCCCTTCTACCTTAGCCATGCCCCTTCTCCTTAGCCACTGTGTGAGGTTTTGGCTAGGTTACTATTGTACCTGTTGGCAAAAGGGATAGGCAGCGTTCTAGTAAGCAAAGGAATCTTGGTTTAAAATATGAATTAGAAACTTTGGACCATGTTGTATTTATAGTAAAATCTAACCACATTTTATTCAAAGAAAAGTAAGATAATTTGAAGGAAGACTTCCACAAAGTGCTGTTCTCATCTGGCTGGTGAACAAAAAAAAAAAATTTCAAGAGGCCCAAAACCTGGCTTGTGCTGTACCGAGGACACCCTCATATACGCTCTAGAACACAGCAGCTGGTCTGCAGAAGTGGAACGCACACAAACAGAATTAAGTGGAATCTACACCAATCACTCTTGAAAACAGCACCTCCAATTGCATCAATTGCTGCTGGTGTGCTTCCTAGGTGCGGACAGTTACCCATATGAAAAGCATCTCAAATTTGCTTATTCGCATTTAACTGTAGCTAGCTTTATGCTTAGTAACATTGTAAAAGCCTCTTAGCCAGAAGGATAAAGGTACTGGAACAAAAAATATCCTTTTTCTATATAAAAACTGACAAGATTGCACAATCAATTAAAAACAGTTTTGAACATTTAATAAAAACTCATCCTAGAAATCCAACTTTCTGCCGTGAGGTCCCCAAACTCTCTTCTTCATCCAAAATCTTCTGAAGGGCTATGTGCAATGACTTGCCTACTCTTTTTCCCGTCTGCAATGCAAAGAAAGAAAACAAAACTGAGACATGCTTATTAACAGGAAGACAACTCTCATGGAACTTCCTTTTGACAAATATTTTCTCTTTAAAGATTAATATACACCAGCTTGGTATAATAAAAACATGCTTTTAATTAAGAAAAATAATGGTGGTGGAAGTTTCATTTCAATTTGATTATGTTTTGGAAAAACGTACACATAAAGGTAGTGCTCCCATTCATCAGAGAAGCATTCCGTGATCATTAACACCAGATCTGTGCACCGCTGGATCACCCAGGAACACAAATTAAATTCACATTGGGCACAAGCACACATTCAAATTAGCCGGCACACGCAATATGAAGCAATATGCTAGCTGCCAGAGGACAAGAGATACCTGACCAGCAAAGCAGCCTACTAATACAAAGTTCAGTAAACTCTTCTGAATGTGCTGAGAATCAACAGACTGAATTTAGACCAGCTCAACACCCTGTCATGTGGCCAGAGAAGCCCAAAATGCACACTGGCTGCATCACCAAATCAGTCTGTGGGCAGATCCTTCATCATGATGTGCAATTCTGTACTGTCCAAGGACCTTAAAGGAGTTAACAGAAGGTTTTCTTTACAGAAATAAACTCCAGCAGTGGAAAACCACCAGCATTAGCTCCAATACCAGCCTCCACTCTTCCCACATACACAATTGTACTGTGGAAGCTGCAGGACAGGGAAATATTGGGCAATGCTGAAATGAAGATTTTAAGGCAGTGATACCTATTAGAGCTTTCCCAGGGTTTCTCTAAATGACCTGAAATACTGACTCCATACAGAGATGAAAAGAGGCCACCTGTCCCTAAAGAGCCAAAGATAGATTATATTAAACTGAGTTTATTAGCTCCTGATCTATGCAACGCAGCCTATGCCTGCCATACAGCTGACCACAAAGCTCTCTTTAACCTGTTGATGACAATTGCCAACACCGTGGGCGCACAAACCTTAAAATAAGGTACGTTTCTAATCGAAGAACCATGTGACAGAGAATATGGCCCAGAGTACCAAAGGAAATTTGGAAAGAGCTTTGATGCAGCAGGGTAGCTGTCAATCCTAGACAGTATGAGTCATGCTAAATAAAGGGGGGCACACACAAGAATTGTTACAGCTCTGCACTAGGACAAAGATCACAGCAGCAGTCTGGAGTCCTGAGGGGGGAGATACTTTGCGCATTCTTCTCCTCAAACGTAGGGCAACATCACTCACACCAAGTCAAAGTGAATGGGAACTGTGCAGAGCTTTGGTATTGACACAACACACAACACTGTTGCCATCTTATTCCTGCTTGCCTTTCTTAGGGATCGGATCATAAACTCAGTAAAAAAAGCCTAATGCTGGCAGCTTCCCAAAACTTTCCCATGAAGCTGCCTTCCTAACAGATATGTCCTAGGAACATAGGCAGGGAAAGCTGAACACTCTCTGACCTGCAGCCAAATCATTAGGGAATGGAGGTGTCAAGCAAGGGTTATGCAGCTCCTCCACTGGACATTCCCAGGCCTTTTTATTTTTCTTGGTATCCTAATCAGGCTGCTGAGTTTGAGGCAGGGCCGCCAAACAAATAATCCCTGACCTCCCAGAAAACATCTTGGTTTCTTCTCATCAGCTTTATCCCTCACTCCTTCAAACTGCTCACCACCAGGAGGGAAGACTTCTTCCAAAGCAAGTGAGAGACAGCACAACTCACTGGGCGATCAGCTTAAGCTTTTAACTCCTGGCACCAACAAGTAGGGAACAAGTTCACTAAAGCTCTTAAGCAGAGTAGGATGGTTTGAAGATTTCCCATGGTTACTTTCCATATGCATCTCTGATTAGTGTTTAGATGAGCATTATATAATCCCAAGCACAGCCTTTGGGGGTAGGCGATACAATGGAACTGCAGAAGTTCATCTCTTATTTAGGGCTCACTGGAGAGTGAAATCTGTGATCAAAATAGAGGCTCCAATCAAAGCTTTCTGCAGATAATTTGGGGCCAGCTTCTACCATGAACCTGTATCTAACTTAAGCACCCATCTCTTTGTAGCAGCCCTAGACCCAAAATCTCAAGTCTTCTATGACATTTAGTTAGAATTGGACTCAAAATCCATCAAGGAAGACACATCAGATGTCCCTAGGAAGTTTGGTTTCTTTAGGATGCCAAGTTAGAGATAACCCTGCCTCTGCACATCTACGCAGATGATAGGGGGGATAAGTGACCCCTCTGGATGCAAATAAAAAGCCCACCAGTACCACCAAGATTAGCACTCTGGATCGACATCATGAAACAGTGAAGTGACATATATACTCAGCATGTAATTTCCACGTGAGACCAACTGTTTTCAAACTTGGCTCCAAGTTCTGCAATCCTCACTACAGCAATGCTGAAATTAGTTCTGGATCTCTAGGAAACAGAGCCAGTTCGAAGTATTTAGTTTTCATTCTGACTCCCAAGTTCAAAACCCAGTTTGCTCAAGGCCAAACCCAGACGTGAGAATTTATACTAGAAAACAGCTTTAAGAAGAGCCTGAAGAAAGGTTTAAAATGGAGTTCTTACGTGGATGTGAACAACATCCAGATACTAGTATTTTCATGGAGTAGGGGCAGATCAGAAACCCAATAAAGGAGCAAAGAAAAACAACAGTAAATTGAGAACAGTAAGCTTATCACAAAACAAATGAATTGTGCTAGAAGAGAACACCACGCACTAGCAATTCAAAGTACCATCTCTACTTCTATAGGAACTTTACCATGTTAGAAGTTTTACTTTTTCAGTCTTTAAGGGAAACAACGAGAGAGGGAACATGTTCTCTAAAAATACTCTCAAAGTTTATCAACTTAAGCTTTGCAGTCTTACAGCTGTGAGGTACCTGACTGAAACAAACGTGAGTACCATACATTTCAGGCATCTAAAAGTTTTAGGTAACTTCCATTCATATTAGATTCTGTTTCAAAGGAACTGTCTGTGACCTTCAGCAAGTCCCTTGTGCACCAGAATCTCTGCTCTTGAAGTCTTTACTGCAGCTTTTCATATACTCAAGTTTCAGTTCATCCAGTATCATTCAGTATCATCAGTAACTGCTGAAAACTCCTTACCTCCATCATTTCAAAAATACTCTCAGGATCAAGGCTACCTTTCCCCACTTTCTTCATAGAAGTGAGGGCGCCTTTACTGGTCACAGAAATAACCAGGCTGGCCAAAGAACAGGCTTCTTCCTGAAGGGTAGCATCCACCACATGCCTATATCCAATCTGTAAGTTAGCGACAAAACAACATATTAGTTTGCAGTTGTCTAAGTTCTTTATTAAGAAGTTAAACTATGAGAAGTAGCTCTGTTGGCTATCTACAGCCTCCCATCCTAATATCATGTGACTGAATTGACAGCACAGTACTTAAACAGCCTCTGACCCCAAATTATGCGTACATACRTAACAGAGGTGAGATAAGCATGTTGCTATTTCACACTGTTTTCCTCTCTGACCATCCTTTCATCTATATGAAACTCCAGACTCCCCTTTCCCCTCAACTCCAAGCACAGACTTTCCTCCCCACTAGGTGAAAATCACACATCCTGAGACTCAGGTGAGCCCCCACTTCAGTGGTGGCCTTTCTACTGCTTATGAAACTTGCTTAAAAGGTGTGTCAGACAAAATTCCAGGCAATTAAGCAAATTACTAACTCTTGCATTGGAAAATGCAACATCCAGCAAATCAACTGCATTAGTTGTGGGCTATATATGGAAAAGGAAAACAAAAACCTGTTTGAAAGGAAAGGACAGTATTGCACCCATGAAAACAGAGTTCTGTCCCCAGCAACAAATACTCGTTGTGTAACTCCAGACAGATCACACAACCTCTGTGCCTCACAACAATACCCATTTGTTTTAACATACTGAAGTATCTGCTGCTCTGGATGTTGAGCGAGGAGTAGATGAAAAATAATAAACAACTATTCTGCATGCAAGAAGATGCATTTTAAGAATGCATCAAGTGGAAATCTGCAAGTCAGAGGTGGGGAAAAAACCCTCATTCGGTAAAAGTTCTTCTTAATTAGGAGGCCAGGGATGAACAAATATAGACATAGTGAACACTGACCATTTCTGTAACAGAAGTTTTATCTCTAGGGAAAAAGTAAACAGCAAGTGAAGTTAATAGAAACTGAAGTCTCTAGGTAGAAGGTCAGAAATTTGTGAGGCTTACTTTGCTTAGTGTGACGATGCAGGGCACATCATCCACGTTAAGTCGAATACAATCATAAGGGTCATCAGACAGCTCAATCTCTTTAGAGCCTTCTTCATCCTCCAGAACACGCACTTTGGGTATTCTGTGGAAACAAAATGTGCAAAATCATTGCCAGAACAGATAACAAATACAGGTGTCATACAGTCTCAACTCCAAGGAGTGCTCTTTCCTCTAAATGAGGCTAAATGTTTAGAAAAAAAACATCCAGGAAGTTATCAAAGTATTAACAACTTAACTCACCGAGACTAGGAAGAAAACATCGTAAGCAGGAAGATATTTAGGATAAGACCATCATATTTACATCATTCAAACCATTAGAATCTGAACTGCTTTTTACAGTAATATATGGGGAGAGATTCTTTTGGAACTTGTGCAATGCAATTTTGAACAATTCTTTGTATATCTGTCTGGACGTACAGGGGAGAAATCACCAAGACTGAATCCTTTTGTACTGTGGTTCCCAACCTTGCAGACAACAGTAAAGTTGTCAGAATTACAGCAATTGCATTGCTTGGCAAAGCTGTGACATCAGCAGCAAATACAAGTAGTAAAGCTGTTCAGGAAAGAACGACACTAAGGAGACTTGGGGTAAAGAAAAAAGATGACATTAGTAAAATCCTTTCTCTTTAGCAAGAGGAGAAGATTGGCAAGATATTCTCATTCTGTAAGAAGCCAGAAGACTCTACTGTTCTAAGGACAGATATACAAAAGCAACCACCAGGGATAAAAACCCAGGCAGAAATCCAAGAAAAGCTTTCTTCTCAATTGTGAGTGACAAGCTCTCTCACAAATGAGCTAGACAGGCTCCTTATCAGTGATACATATATTGTATTTGTTATAGCCATTTAATGGGAGTTTTACAGGATGATTTAATGCAGCTTTCTTAGCACAATTAATAAAGTAATTTAAAACAATTTAGTAGAAGATGGTATCTCAAGAAGCCAAGAACCTCAGTGTCTTATATACCCTCATTAATCCAGGTGCCCACTAGGATGGAGTACTGACTGACAGACTTTGCTTTACTGGCCAGTAAAACCCACACACAGTTCAACCACACTGCTCTCACTTTTACACATTTGCACTTGAAAACATAAAATATTTCAAGACGTCCCTAGAAAGCTAACTTCAGTAACCAYGTGGAATGTAACCACACTCTGTTTGTATAATAGGACTTTTACAGTAGCGTTGTGTTTTATAACTAGACTCTGGAGGTTACATTCTTTTATGCGTTCCGTAACAAACCTCTTTTAAAAAAGAGGAGGAGTAGGGACTGATTTAGTGAACTTTTCCCCCACCAATGCAAAGTGATTTTTGTTGTTCCCTGGAAAAGTATTTTAGTTACTTGTGACTAAAAGTCCTAGAGGCGAGTTCTTCACAACAGCTAATCCTGCTTCAGCGAGAACAAATTCCCTACAAGAACATTGGCCTGAGCCAAGCTAAAACTAAAACTTTCAGTAAGCAGAACAACTACAATGTGTAATTTTTCCTGAAATGAAACTCAAAATGCTTTGCAGAGTTACATAACAACTCATTGGAAATGCCTCAAAGCCTGTTTTCAAGTTAAAAATATTCCATTAAAAATTGATGGAATAAAGTCACAAGGTGACTAACCCTCTAGCTACACAGGACAATGGAGAACATTGGACAACAGCCTAGACAAGAAGTGTATGTGCCAGAGCAGTGCTTAAAAAAGAATGAAGATTTCAAGAAAATCTGTGAGATTAAGCAATTTTTAACTCCATCCTAAAATAGCTATGAAACCAAAGCAATGTTTGGTCTGCAAGAAAAAGTTGCCAGAATTAATACCTGAAAAATCCCTGCAAAGAGCTGTTTTGGCCAAGAACAGAGGAGAGAGGTACAAATTAGAACTACTGCAGAGGCAGAAAGATAGCTGATCAGACACAAGCATCACAGTTGCATAAAAAGGGGGTATATACACAGAAAAACTAGGCAAAGAGAGTGTAGCACAAAGAGCATTTCCAGAAAACTGGAGATTTCCTCTCCCAGCTTACGAATATTTATCTTAAGGACTTGCTGTACATGTTTACTTTGCAACTTTTATTTTTCTGTTTTGATTCCTGCAACTAATCAGGGCAGAAATCTGTACAGCAGGACTYAGTCACATAACAAATAATGCTATTTTCTGTGTGCTGCAGACCCAGATTTCACAACTGCAAAACCAGTTCTACCCTTGCAAGCAGGCACCAGTTCTGCCTCTACCATGCTGCCCAGCAAAAAAACACGACATCTGCAAGGCTATTGTGTTATAAACTCTGTAGCTTTTGTAACTTGCCTAGTTTCTGTTGCCTCAGTTGCAAGTAGGCACATTCCACAGGATCAAGTTTAATGCAAAGTCCTGACACAGTAGCTACTTGCACATTTTGCAGCATCTACTTTGATCATGGATAAATCCAGCCTTAAGCACCTTGGAGACACAGTTAAGAAGCAAGTTTGCGATCTGCTATCTTTTGCACATGATCTTGATATAGTTTTTAGAACATAATGAACAATACAAAACTTCAAGGACTAAATGTTCCCCCTAAAACAGTCATATTGTCATTGTTCCATGCCTGAAGGGGATACGATGAGTCAGGTCAGACATACAAAGGATTTAAATCCCGTAATTCTTGTGCAAAATTCCTTAAGTTAAGATTTTGCATTTACTTAGCCCTAAAGAAAATAGCTATTATAAAAATGGTTAGAGCAAGATTTTAAGGATGAAGCTGAGGTTTTCAAATGCCTATCTGAACATTTGAAAATTTGTAGCTTCAAAGAAAAAACAGCAGCTTGAGCTCTCTGCTCTCCATTCCAAGGCTGCAGTCAAGGCTGACAAAGATCTGAAAACACTTGTAAGAAAAACCTGGTTGTAAACAGATTATGAAAGGCAAGTAAGACTCAAAGAGGGACACACATGTCAAGCGAAGTTCAGAACACTTAATCTGAAGTGATCTTCAAACTGGTATCTTGTCTTGCTGGAACAATAATATTTTATGAAGAGCGGGCAGCTACTCTAAACAACCTTGTGTCAATCCAAAGAAAACTTAGTAGGTATCAAAGAAAGGGAGAGGAATAGTGAATGAGGACAACAGGTTTTCACTTTGAATTTCACCTCTTGACTTTCTGAGCTCCTATGAGATTAGACGTACTAGCGTTCCCTGCTCAAATCAATAGACAGGGTTTTCACAGGTCAAAAATCAACAGGCTCTGCATTATGTCATACTGTACCACGTTTTGATTTGATATCCTACTTCCAAGCTTGGATGCTTGCCCACAGATTAAAAATTATATGAAAGATACAGTTTTCAGAAGAATAAAAACAAAGCAGAATCATTAAAGCAATTACACTCTCCATGTTGCCCATGTTCCCAAAGCAACAGATTTTCTTTTCTTTCTTTATTTATTACTTTGTATATGATCTTCTCTTTTTATTCAAAACTAGGATTCTGGATGAAAGAAGAAAAAAAACCTAGTTATCTTGTAAATAAAGTACGTGCCTTGGATCTGCAAAACAACTCACATGGGAGCAACTGTTTTAACTATATGACTTTTGCATCCTGGCAGCTCACACACAGAGACATAGGCATTTCTTCCCATTAGTGTACTGTCGACTCTTTCGTGAGCCATTAGATTTGTGACAGTACTTCTTAACGCTACAAAAACAATCTACTGTTAAAAGTTACAGTTAAGAACTGGATTAACATGGGAAATTTCTCAGCAATATACACAAGTTGTAGTCTTAGATGGATTCTCCCCTTACACCCTCTTAAAGTGTTTATATCCTGATATACTGCCTGTCTTCAAAAGCGTATTTTCCTTTTCTTGCACGTACTTTTTCAGCTCTAGTACTGTGCACTGATTCCCTGATGAATAAGCCAGAACTATGCCAGTGACTTTAGCAGATCTCTAATTTACAGCTTAAGAACAACCTGAGATCCACTTTCAAAACATTTATGCCTGTACGAGTCTAACTTTTGCACCTCTTCCAGCTACTTTTGCTACATAAGTTTTTTAGCAAAGCCATTCACTAGTTTCTTTCTCAAGGGTGCTACAAAACTCTGTATTCCCTTTCATCTATAGATCAAGAAGATTAAAACATTATAAAAAATATTATTGAATATTATCATTAAAACACACATAGAGCACTTGCATCATTCATTCTACTAGATTTTGTTCTTCCATTCTTTGAATTAAAATGCATGGGGCAAAGTTCTTTTAAAGACACATCATTTCCCCCTCCCCACAATCTCTCACCACCATTTTTTCCTCTTAGTTTTAAAAAGAACTCTAGACTAACAGTTAATGAGAAAGAACATCAGAAGTGGGAAAACAGGGCTAGTTACAAATCAGTAGCCACACTGACAAGAGGGCTTCTTATTCAGGAGCATCACATATCAGTAAATACTTCTTATTTTAAACTCATAAGGCATCAACACAAAGGTCTCCAACTACCTGCAACAAAACCATATGGTCAAGACAATTTTTTCTGGATCTGGCTACAGAGCAAAAGTTATATTGTGAGTCTGATTGTGCATATAATGCAATATGACACTTGATTATTAGAAACCGAATTAAAGTCATTAGTTCATGTTACTTGCATGCAAATGGACTGCCTTGTATCTGAATGCAAGTTGCCTTGGGTATTATTTAAATAATTAAGCATTAAAAATGCTTAGCTCACAGAGGGTACTTCTCTTTCACTTCCCATGCCACTTCCACTCACATGAAATGAGATCTGTGCTTTACCTTGTGTTAAAGAGAGCTGCCTTCACTGCGATAGAGATTGCATCAAAGAGGTTCCCACCACATTCTAATAACTGGGGAGGAAAAAAAGAATCTTTTTAAAAGAAAATCAGGCTAATGCTTTTAAACCAAGTCTTTATTTTACTTAAACCTACTTGAAACGGCACAAAATTAAGAACCAGAACAGGTTTTTAAAAAACAAAGTTGTCTTTAAAGCCTATCTATGAAAACAAACAACAGATAGGAAATTAAGATTTCAGCTAACTGTATTATACATGCAAAATAAAAGAGTTAACGCACTTCATAATAAAATTAATGATAAAATTTAATAATAGCAGCTGAAATGAAACCACCGCTGTTCTTACCTGTTCTTGTGCTAAGGCTCTTAACTAGACTATGACCAGAACACTTTTTATAAACTCACTGCTTTCATTCTTTAATGTTAAATCAAGCCAATCCATTTTCTATACTTTATTTCAAAGAGGAGTCTTTTTAAAATACCAGCTGGACAAATCCAATTGGTAGAATTGTTTTCAAAGAAGCAATGCGAATTGTCACCCAGAACATGGTATGAAAAGCAAGTTATACAAGGCATAGTTATGAAGGCACATCATGATTTATTCTCTGTTCTTTATGGAAAACGAGTCATCAGCAGGTTTGTCTTGTAGCTGAAAAGGATCTAAGGAAATCCTGATGTCAAAGTCTACTTGTTGATAACACTATCCTTTGAATTCAAGTGTGTGGAGGGAGTCTAGCTTAGTTTCTTCCCATGAAGATCAGGAGAACAGCAGCACTGCATACTATATAAAAAGGCAGGGCTCCCATAACCACTAATAACGTTCTATAGGCTGACGAACAACTCAAAGATGTATTTGGCCATAGTCTAGTGTTAGTTCTCTGACAAGCTCCACTCTGAGCTGCCAGTACTATTCTATGAACACACACATCCCCAGCAAGCATTTGAAACTACTTCAGTGAGAACGTATGGACGCTTCTCCACTACATCAATCTATGCTGTATGATGAGACCAAAACAAGTTTTGCAACACTGATTGCATTGATGTTGTTCAAAATCTATTTAAGAATGAGATAAACTCCCGCACTGGGAGCAAATCATAAATCAGATATTCTGGAAAGACAGTTTATTTTTATGAAGACAGACTGAATTGTGTAAAAAGAATGACAAAAAGTTGGGATAGAAAGCTAAATACAAAGGCGATCAAATTATTTCTTTGCAAACAGCTGCTGGATACAGAGAGGTTAACTTGCCACTTTCAGTCATTATTGGATTTTACTGGATAACACAATAAGCCCCACAATATCTTGGTTATTAAAACGCAATAATGGGATGTGCCTGTACTGTTGCTAGGCTTACGTTCAGGCTGCTGTTCTAAAGCCTTATCTGCATTACAGTGGCGCCTACAGGCTAGGAACACAGCCTGTATCAAGAACGGTACAACAATTCCTCCAAAAAGAAATGAACGCGCTCTTCTCAGCTGAAGCACCTTGTGCTGAGATCCACCCCCCCCCCTTTTTTTTTTTTTTTTTTTTTAAGGACTAAGAAAGTCTGCACAACTGTGAGTTGTAGGAAGCAAAGGAGTCTTTAGAAAGGACCGCTTTTAATTTACTTATATACAAATGAAAAAGTTATTGGGGGTAGAAAAAAAGAGAAAACATTGTAGACCTCACCTTATTCAAAGACGTTTTTTCCTCCAAAAGGACAGATTTCTAAGTTGTTTTTTTTTTCCCAAACTGGGGTGGGGGAATAGAAAAGATGAGGAAATCCTCTGAGGGATGCTCAGTAGTGAATTGCTAAAATTTCAACAGAACCTAATGCACCCCCCCAACACACAATGTACTGTGGTTGGGTAGGGAATGAAAAGAGATTGCACACTTTGATTCTCCTTGCTCAGGACTGCAGGCTGCTGGGGCAAGTTATGTGGAGAAGGCCATACATGTATCAAAAACACCCTCAAAAATGCCTAAAAGCTTATTTCTGACATCAATGACTTAGAAGGGGAAAGAAATCAAGGGAAAGACAGAGAGGGTGAGAAAAGGCTTATAGTTTTGCAGTACCGTGTATCTCCACATCCATGAGCTACTCTCTGGAAGAGGAACACCTTCTGTTATTAAGAAAGAATACATGTATTTTGAAAATTCAAGGTATATATTCTTGACCTTTGACACATAAGCGTCCATATGTCTGCATCTTTGTAGTATGTATAGTTGAAGTTATTTTCTTTTCAGTCTGACTGTACACAATTATAGCACCTCCCAAGTACACTGACCACTAGAAAATATTTGAGAGATGTTTGTAATCAATAAGCTGCATAACTATGCAAAATATACTATTTTCTCTTTTGAGGTTGCGTATCTCAAATTTTGTTTACACACAGGAGCTGAATATAGATGCTTCGATCAAAGTGTGCATAGCTAAATTACATAGCAATGGACTATCTCCAGGTTCGTAACATTCATTCTGGGTTTTTGTCTTTTGGAATGAGAGACTTGAAACAAATACCTTCCCACCTGACCAGTAGTTTCAGACTTACAACAGATTTAAGGCTTATTTTCCCTCCAGCTTAACTATGAACACAAACACCAATGTGAACAATTTCCAGGAGTTCTGAAGGAAAACATCATCCAAAGGACTCTCAATAAGCCTTGTTGTTATATTTAGAATCTGCCTGCCTCAACTGATGAATAATATGACTTGTAGTACCTTATATTAGCACAAGCGTCATACTTCTACCACGTACTATTAAAATAGGATTCTATAGGAATGATTCAGCAAGAGCGGCTTCAGGAAAATCTGTAGGTATCAAGCACCTACATCAAGTGTAAACTATCACATGTGATACACGTCTTCTATTTAGAAAAGGAAATAGTACAAATACCTCAAAAATGTGAAAATACAGAGGCCTGGGGTAGAAGAAAAAAAAGAGGGGGGAACAGAATAAGAGACAGATGTTAACAGTATCTTGTTCTAACTACACCAGAAACTCTTCAATGGCTCACACACAAAATCCCTGCACAATATGACATTAAAAAGACTCATCAAGTTTAGAGTCCTAATTCTGAACCTACAACAGATTCTTTATTGGCACTGTAAACAAAGCTAAATGTAAAATTCATCACATAACATAGGTCTTGACATTCATAATTCTGATACAACTAGCAGCATAAAAATACCAAGGCTGTTTTTCTCTGTAGCTGTGGACAATCAACAAATTTGTCCAGGAAGAATCAAATAATGACCAGTTATACCTCATACAAAAGCTATACAGAACTACTTCTGCAGCAGTCAGCTTTATGAAAGTCTTTGTTTATGCAGTGTTTATGCAATATTAAGCAGTACATAAGCACATCATTTAATATTCTGTGCCTCTGCTTGTAATTACCTAGTAACTAAAGGCCCCAGTGTGATTTCTCAGAACTAACACTTCATTCTCTATTAAACTATGCCAAGCTCCAATAAGCTGGTGACTAGGACTGTTAAAGCACTCAGCAGTGGTACATATTTGATCATTCTGTATGCAAAGTCACGGTATGTACCATATCTACTATAATTAGGCTAATGCTACTGCTTTTTAAACACCTAATGGACTAATTTTC
This sequence comes from Phoebastria nigripes, assembly GCA_035582835.1. Classification (NCBI taxonomy): domain Eukaryota; kingdom Metazoa; phylum Chordata; class Aves; order Procellariiformes; family Diomedeidae; genus Phoebastria; species Phoebastria nigripes. The sequence goes on from JAYKAV010003064.1 coordinate 150,939, forward strand.
ACATTTATTTAGGTCTTAGTCTGGATGTTCCTGTTGTGTTTAACAAAATCCTGTATTTATTTTTTCTTTTTGCAATACAGCTTAACATTTTGCAAATCACTTCATAGACATTAATGGATTCCTGTGAGTAAGATCCCTCAACATATTTTCAGTTACAAATTTGACAAATAGAAACTCAACTTCGGACCAATAAGAATTGGAAATAATGCTCAGGAGAGTCTGACTTGCAGACTTCTATTAAATTCCCATGACAGAGTGCTTTACATACGGCATAGTTTGGAAATTGAGCTGCTGCACGCGCAAGATTTCTATGCATAAAATTCAGTTTCCATTTTTCAATGGGAACAAATATTCAGTTTCTCTTCTACATTCAATACATGTATACAACTTTCATCAAAAAGTGCCTAGCCCAAACATAACTTTTGCCAGAAAAGTTTTCATTTTACTTTGCACTATTATCAGTACTAATTCAGTAAAGAGGTAGACAGGATAGACAGTTACGTTAGGGCTAACATACACCCATGCTAACTTACGTTCATTAGAATGATACATTTGCTGTTATAGCTAGCTTGGAAAAAAGTTTAGCCTTCTTCAGTGGCAATTTCCTTGTTGGTATAAGGTCACTGATTTTTATCTGAGACAGATTTGGAGTATTCAGTGTTTTATTAGCTCTGCAAGGGAGCAGCAACATCAAGAAGAGTAGAAAAAGAGCAAGCTGGAAGTAGTGATTAACTATTATAGGTAGATTCACAAGAAAATGGCCATCCATGCTGTGAAGCATTATATCACATTATGAGGAGCTTTTTTTATATGAAAATACACATGGTTATGCTAAGCCAGTCAGCATAAAACCTCCTTGAATCTTAGTTTTCATTTCCTTACTTACCAATACATCAACATAGAGAACCCAGCAGTGCTCTCTGGGATTAATACAAAGTGATTTCAAGTCTACAGTGCTCTCGCTGCTAAATACTCTGTAGAGTGTATTTGCTATCTCTGTGCCAAGTTCTTCTCCTCCCCGGCCTTCAAATTCAGGAGTAGCATTTGCAGAACTAGATAAAGAAAGAAAAAATACTTTCACTTCTGAAGTAGCCAATACCCAAAGAACATTTCTTAAATATAAAGCATTAGAAATATCTAAGGATTTATTTGTACAAGAATAAGCATCCTATCTGTAAAGAAATTATTTCCATTTTGCATAAGAAAATGCCTTGATGCAGATAATATACCTACATTTTGCTACAAACTCTAATACTAATTAAATTCCACTACTATCTTCAGTTCCCAAGTTACAACATTGAAGTTGGTGAATTCTCTCAGGGATTATTTCTTTAAGCACTCTCATCTTCTATCATCTCAACCCCTTCAAAAATAAAAAAGTGAGAGAAATCTGTACTAAGTTCAGAACAGCTAACAAGACAGCCTGTTAGAGTTGAATGTTAAATTAATAAGATAAGAGAGTGGCTAAGAAGAGAAAGATGTGACGATATGACAAGTAGAATATGCATTTTTTTTTGAAGTGACATGACTGCCTGACCTTAATTGGTAATTTCTCTACTGAGTGTACTCTCTGCTATCAAGCCACTTACAGACAGCAGCTCATTATTTTCAGCAATGGCAGCTTATGGAGAGCAGCAACTAAAGAACATTTTTTCCAGAAGGGATCTGACAAAAGCGTGTGGTGTTCACTTCCCTGATTCCAACATAACAAACTTTGTTTATGAGCAGTCATGCAAGAAAGTCCTTGGGTGCTGAGGCCTTGTACACAGCTGAGAACAAAATTCTAACAATAAAAGAAAACAGGCCTACGAAAAAAAACCAACCATGCAAACAAACAAACAAAAACCCCACCACCTCCAAGTCACAATGAAATAGAGCAGAAATGTCCAGAGATGCATATACAGCAAAATAACAAATATTCTGAACCCAACCTCTGTTTTATAGAGAGGGCAAGAGCATTCTCAAGCAGTTGGACCCGTGGCACACACTGCACATCTTGTTTTTAAACAAACTAGTCAGACCTCCCCCAAATTAATTTCTCATTACAGAACATAGGAAAGGAGCGGGTTCCACAGAAGTAGCTTGATATGTTCAAAATCCATAACAGCAAAGCCTTGTATTCTCCTGGACAATTTCTCATTATGTTTTGTGTTTATGATACAAACTCTTAGCTCTTCCAACAGGAACACCACAGGAATGCAAACATACAGCAGAAAACAAAGTCTCGGAATACAATCCCTTCGCCTTTAAAAAAACAGCTACTAAAGATCCACATCATCTAGGTATGACTTAAACCATCAAGTGAGCTGTATCAACAAGACTGCAGCACCTATAAGGGAAATCCTTACCTCACAATAATTCTCCCATCTTCTTTTGCAGAACTGATGAAAACTCAGAATGCCAGGAAGAGCTACTGAATTTTATAGAAGCCATTTGCTGCTTCTATAACCAGACAGCACTATACATGCTTAAAAAGATAAATTACTGCCAATCAAGCACTGACCTATGCTTCCAAACTACACTTGCCACACAAATAAGCGCTGCAAGTGTGACATAATATTATTTGCAGTTGCGTTAATATTGGACAACAATTTTATAAGATAGGACCATATCTAAGTATAACTTAATTCTGGAAATATGCTGAGTCAGGCCTTTAGGTTGTATTAAACAAGCACTTATCCATGGAAACAGCTTTTATGCAAGTTAACTAGATCATTCTGTTTAAACCATCCTGTTTAAAGTATGGTTATGCAAGCATTATGATTCCTATGATAAATTGAAAAGAATTATACAAACCTCAGTCTACGCCTCATTATTATTTCTAAACATGAAGTTTTATCAAATGTTGCAATTTTTAATTATAAATGGCCGCCATCTTCGACAGTGAGTAGGAAGAACGTAAGACTCAATTGGAACATTATTGCAAGTTTCACTGCATCGTAATTCCATTATTATTTTAACACTTCAATTCCTTGCAATTGAAGTGAAATAAAAAAGTAATGTTACCAGGGTACTATTATAATGACTATATGGTAAATACTGCCACCCAATGCTCACAGACTTGCAGTAATTTACACTGGGTAAAATTCAAAAAAGGCTTGTCTAGCACACTCATAAAAGAAAATGCCAAAAAGTTTGTTTTATGGAGCACAGAAAGAACTTAGTAGTGGCCGAGTGGAGCGCAGAATTTCTACTCCTGAACAGAATGTAATTTTAAAGACTTTCAAAACCAGTTCAGTGTCACATCGCCCAACAACCAAGACTCCTAAAGCACAATGAGGCTTCTACCACAGATCTCTACTTTCAAAACCCTTGCTGTTACTAGTCAAAACCGTTCTCTCACAGTAGTTAAGTACTTTCCATCCGTTGCTCAGGCCATTAATATACTATAATCGACAATGTAAGTAATTATAACAGAGATAAAACAGTTAACTAAACAAAAACTTACAGATACTTTGCTGGTATACAAGGGCTTCATTACACAGAGGATATTCTTCACTTAAAGCTGTATTTACTTCAAGCAACCAATACCAGATTTCTATTCTTGCACCAAAAGCAGCATACAATCATTTAAAACAAGAAGGCAGATTCACTGTTTTAGAATCAGCAGTAAGTTAACCACCTCACTAATATTCTACCCGTCCAGAAAGCAGCCAGAAGACATCACGTTTATGACACATCTGGACTGCCAAGGCAGTCCCAGAAATAGACCTCAATTCAGGTCCAGATGCTGTCTAACTGTGTTAATATGATTACAATGATATTCAAGCTCATGACCCTACAAAGAATCGGGCTAACAAGGGTTTGGATTTAGTCTAGTCAAACTGGTAACTCTACAAACATGGATTTACTAATTCAGGTCTTTGCCTGGTCAGGCACTGTCACCACACTTCCCATCCGAAAGGAACATCTGCTTATAGAGTTTGAAACAGTTTTCACTCAAGCATTAGATGGAGTTTCTCTCTGAAAACCGAGCTAAATCCACTACAGGCCATCTTTAATGGAGGAAGTACCGTGAAAAACAGTAAAGACATTTCATTCTTTCAAAACTCATTACTTTGCCTCTTGCAAAGAGTAGTTGCCATGATAACAGTTTTACAGTAGGGGAGAGAGGGGGAGGAAAGGTTCCTTTTCTGCAGCCGCCATTCAAGTGCTATCTTTAGTGACTGCACTGAAATTTGTTTTAAGTTAACATTTTCCCCACAAAACCCAATAGAACAGTATCTGAGGATCACCTAAGAGCATGCTGATGTGGTTGTTCTGCAATACTGTCATCTCTTATGATCTGGAGAACTGCTTTCCATCTATAATATTTAAGATCATATCTGATCCAGTCTTCCATGCAGGCACCAATGAAACAGGCCCACTCTTCCAGCTGGAACAAAAAAATGTCTGGACTTCAAAGTGGAAGAACAGATGGCTAGACTTTGACAAATATATTTCTTGCTTCCCTAATTCCACAAACAAAATTCAGGAATTCACATTTGTCTGCCTTTTTTTTTTTTTATTTCTTACACTTTGAAAATTATAAATCTTTGCTCCAGTCAAAAAACAGAAACCAAAACCCAAGAAACCCTAACAAGTCAGTATTAGAACAGCCCCAAAACTCAAACATGAGAAAAGCAGACACAGCAGTCTTTCAACATCAATGACCAGGATTACTGTCTTCTCCAGTGCTGACGGGCAGTAAGGACATCACATAGGACATGGACTTATTCTGCGATAATTAATTTCTAGTATCACAAATCAGTGCCCCAAAAATCATCTCTTCCAGAGACTAGCATTAAAATCTGTCTCAAAATGGGACTACATGTGCTTCTCAGATTTCAGGATAAGGACCCAGAGCAGAATGAAAAGAAATGGAATTTTGGGGCAGAGAATTATATACATGATCCAGCAAGTGATTATTTTCAGCAGTACAAGAAACCATGAAAGTTTTGGGAAACAAGCATTTTAAGATAGCTAACACTGCAGTCTGAGTTTTTATTATTAGTTTCAACAATATAAAAGCCAAGTAGAACACACAGGAACTTCACCATAAGATGCAGTGGATCAAACTATGCTCGGTTACTACCACCCAGTGGCAGCCTGGAAAAGCATCAGAGTACTGAGAGCATCTTATTTCCCTTTACAGAGAACAGCTTCTCCCACTTCACATTTTGTCTTTTGGATCTTTCTGGAAGCTAGAGGTCACCTTTCCCTGGCAGCACAAGCATGTGAGAAGTGACTACCCTTCTCTAAAATTTAGGCTTTTGGTCTGTGTTGTCACAGAAAGTAAGGATCACCTATTTCTAGAACTGACAAGATCCATCTTGCACAGTATTGCTGCACATCTCCCTCCCACCTTCTTATGAAGCAGAGATTAACAGTTAGAAAATACAACCTAACATTAATCTAATTAGCTAAAGTTTTTTTAACGTTTATTTACATACGAAAGAAGTGTCACAGAATTGCAACATCCCCACAGACCACTTGTTTTAGTAAGGAAACGTCCCTGCTGTCATTGGACTTTCTTCATATAGAAACCACCAGAACAAAGCAGGTACTATTTAGAATATTTCATACACAAGTTTTATAACGTAGTCAAGCTCAGATCCCCATTAACAGCAGGGCCACATTTGGGAAAACCATCTTCCTGTCTGATATTTTTTGAACAGTCATCATAGACAAATCACTAATTCATAGGTGAGTCCTTCCCTCTACAAACCGTAAGTTTCCACAGTTAACTAGTACATTGTGATGTATAGAGGCAGTCTTAGAAAAGGCTGCATAATGTGAGAGAGATACAAATGTTAAGGCAGATACAGCCAGTTAGGTCAGAAAGATTATCAGATATACACTCAGTAGCTCTCATACCTTAGCTTTACTAAAAGTATATTGGTTTGGTGTCAGAGTAGCAACATTTTTTGTTTTTAATTAAAAGAAAAAAAAAGGTCACATGCAAAACAGCTAACTTGACAGTGCCAAGGCTTTTATGAGAGGTTCCCAAAGCACATTATTTCATAAAGAACAGTTTTAGGAAGTCTGCAAGATGTGGATACTGTAGTTTCGGACAGCAGACACTCTGGAATAACACTGAGATGTCACTATGCTATCTCAGAGCAACCTGAAAACAAGAGCTCTCAGTTTTCTTCTAGCTTCCTTCATAATTCAAGCACTATGAAGACTGTAAGGATAAGCAACAGTCCATTTGTAGCAAAAAGCCAGGAATATGATTAAAAACAAATACCATTTTAGTTAATGAAATACTGATTCACTGACAAATATGATAATTAAATTTTCTAACTAACTTTTGCATTTGAAGTTTACAGTGAGGATTTTTTTTTTGAACAAACGGTTTTGTACAAAACACACTTCAAACTTTTTCCACTGCTTTCAAAGACAAAGTAAGCAAAATCCTTTAAGTACAGTTAAAGTACAATCTGTATCAGTCAATTCTTTTCTTCTGGAATACTTCATTTTTGAAAGAGATTTTTTCTATTCTATCATTGTAAAAAACACAATTGACATTGTAGTCATGAAGTCATGCTAAATGCATGTGCAATTGAACCATTACTCTTTTCCAGCTGATGCTATGCAATTTGGGATTTTTTTTAACCTAATTTCATTCTTTAACTCCTATTGTTTTGCTTATTTTGGGTCTGCAGAACCAGCAGAAAGCTGCTGAACATTCACCACTACTGAAACAGTAGAATAACCTGTTTCTATTACTCAGACCCTTATGAGAGGTTAGTGGAATGAAAGTATAAACTTCAGAAGAATGGTAAGATCTGATTAGTCATTTATTCCAAATATTACATGTATTTCCTTCTCTTCTAGTATACTAACCAGTCAACGAAGAATTCCAGGTAACCTTCATCTGGTTTCTCCAACTTTGGTGTCCCCATTTCAGCTTTTACACCTACCAAGATATCAGTGTGTCCCTGTTAAAACAAAAACATATCACACAACTAGAATTATATTCACAAAACTACTTGTTTAATTTAAATGTCTATGGTAAGCTGACGTTTCTACCTTTTAGTTATCTGCACCCATCATTCTGTCAGAGTGAACTTAAAATCACATTTTTTTTAAAAAACGGAAAGGCTTTAGAAGAACAATGTTAAGCCTAAGAAACTTCTTCAAATAATTACCATACATATTAGCTTTCTCTAGGTTAAAAAGACACTCTTCATATGCATGACTTTTTCTATCATTTTGGTTCTGGAAACAGCTATATCTGCAGAACCTTTATAATATTGCACAGTATATTTGTCTTCTTCACAGTCAACACATGCCAGAAGTAGTTTTGCTTCATTCTAAAGGAATAGAATTATTTTTTCCAGTGATTAGGCACAACAGTAATTTCATTTTTTCAAGATTAAATGGTAGATTAGTTCAGATTGAAGGCTCTTCAGGTACTTCACAGTAAATCTAGCTCAAGTAGGTTAAGCCAGCCTGAAYGAATTATATATCCTGTCATTACTTCCTTAACCCATTGTTTCAGTTAGTGCTATATATACACACATTTTATTACACACACACACAAACCCATCTACAAATAGCCTTGGCTTATCTTAAAACTAGTCACATAAACCAGAAGTCTCATCAGCAAGGTACGTGATCCCTAAGAAATTTACCAACCAGCTTTACTCTTGCAGATCCACTTGTGTTTGATACAACATCTGTTTCTACTTCTGCACATCTGTAGTCTTCACAGCCACGACCATCCACACGAAGGTCCTCCTAAGAACAACAATCAATATATTGTGCTTAAGGGAATCAGTAATGAAAAGTAAAAAAAGAATCCGTGATTTTGAAGTTTCCTTTTCCTATGCCAAACACAGCAGTAAAATTAATGTAAAAGCAACAGCTCCCAGTTTCATCACTAACTTTCACTTAAGAGTACAACAGAACCAACTGTACTTTTCCATTCACCTCTCATTTATCTAGAGCTTGCAACAAGCTCTCTGCAGACAGACGTGAACGCCTGCACTACGTCCATCCTGTTTCAACAGAAAGCTTCAGACTACAAAAGCATAAAGGTCTTGGCTTTAAAAGGTACTTTACCTAACACAACACGGGTCTTTCTTGGGATACTCAAGTTCTGTACTTTCATATATGTAATTAGGACCCAGCAAACAAAAATAACCCACCAGCCTTCCACATGCTTTCATCTGTTTGTATTTCAAAGACAGATGTTATGCACCCTCAGATACTATACAGCTCAACCCCATAAAAGTAGTTTTCTTTGCAGTAAAATACAATTTCTGTACTTTGCAGAAAATACAGTCCTTTTATCTTCGGCATTTCTCCCCACATGTCCTTCACTCTTCCTCCTCGGTCCACTCACTGTTCCTTAGCTTAGTGACACGCTAAAACTCTATGCAACGGCAAAAACTTGAGAAAGAGCAAGGGAAGAGGGGGAAAGAGGAGGGCAAGAAATGAAAAAACAAATCCACGTCCTGTTCTCAGCCTGCTTTCTGTTCTAATGCTGTGTTCTCAGTGTGCTTGGATGATTATTACCCCAGAGATTTCCCTCCTGGACACCAGGTAATGGAAAGCTCCCTCCCTCCTCCCCAGCCGACGCTCTAACTCGTTCCCGCCCCACACCTGCTCACAGGGAGCACGCCCGGAGGGGCGGGGAAGGGCCCTGCCCCACGCCTCACAGGGCAACGCTACCACCGCCCACAGGCACGGCCGGGCCGGGGTGAGCTAGCCCGAATGACTTCCCGCTCCCCCGGGCGGAGGCTGCCGCCTCCACGCAGCCCCGGGCTAGCGGGACCTCCCGCAAGGCGCCCGCCGCCGCCGCTACCTGGACGCCATGCACGATGTAGAGCTTCTCCGCCTCGCTCAGCACCACGGACGCCATGACTCCCCCCACGCCGGACGAGACCGCGCTCCCGCTCTTCCGCTTCCGGCGCCCGCACGCCGCCGCCACCGCTACTGGCAACGGCCGCCGCCACACCAGGGAGAGAGGGCGGGAGCGGGGAGGCGCGCGCCGCTCCGGCCCCGCGTGACGCCCGGCGGCGGGCGGGCCCGGCGTGGGGGGCGGACCCTGCGCCTGCGCACTGTCCCCCTCCCGCGCGCCCGAGACGGGAAAGCGCGCGGGTCCCCGTCAGTGCCGTTCCGCCCGCCGAGCGGGGACCTGACGTCGGGGTCTCCCCCTTCGTCCAGGCGTTAAACTCCCCACAGAAAGGTTTCAGAGGGAGTGGGCGCAGCGCTCTGGACGTGGTGCCCACTGAGCACCCCGCGTCCCGAAAAACGCCCCTTCCAAGAAGCTGACACTCGTGGTAAACCACGGGGCAGTGCCCGCTCTCTGCCGAGGTAAACGCTCCTGAAGGAGGCTGTGAAAATACCCCGGGCTTCGCGTAGTGATAAACCCCGCAAGAAAAATGAGGAAGCGGAGAGGTTTTTACCTCAGAGGAAGGTCCGAGTGAGGTGCAGCTAACCGACCCGCTCCGGATAACCCAGCTGGGATGACCCCAAGCGATGCCCCTCAAGCTGCTGGCGTTTCACCCCAGTGGGGGGGGGGGGGGGGGGGGGGGGGGGGGTTGGCGTAGGAGCAGGGAGGAAACGAAGTGCTCTCGTTAGGAGAGCGCTGTTGGTCCTGTGCCAGGTAGCCCTGGGAAAGTAGCATGGGAAATGTAATTAAAAACTCATGCCATACATTAAAACAATAATTAAGGGKTTTTTTTGACAGCCTTAATTTAAAGTTTCGTAACAATGAGCAGTTGTTGCAAGTTTCACGCTTTTTTACACAGCTCTTGTGTATAACTTTCCAATTATTTTGAAAGTTGCTATCTGGCTTCATGCTGACGCTTACTTGGGTAAGAATGACCCATAGGTTACAAGGATAACACGCCACACTGCCGGAGTTTCTCCAGGTGTTTCCAGCTCTCTTCTCTGAGACTCCTTGCTCAATGAAACGTACAGAGCATTTCTGGCTGTTCCTACCTGAGCAGGCGGCACGATGCAATGGGAGCAAATCTGCAGAGAGAGAGGTTCTGGAGGTTTTACTTTGGGCTAGCGYTGGTCTGGCCCCATTGGCAGGCTGCACATCCATTAGCAGTCTGAACAGAGCAGGTGCATTTCTGGGATGCATCGCATGGCTTACCTGCATCCAAAAGGAGTCAAGTTTCTGCACGCCAGGATTGTTGCGTGGGGATCGCTTACTGCTTCTTAGCAGGGAGAGACAGTGGTGGAGCCTGACTGAGCTGGGAGCTGAGGCTTGGGTAAATCACCCTCCCCGCTGACCCTGAGGAGGCGAGCAGGGCCAGGCCTCCTTCCGGGGCCAGGGGAGTGCCAGGCAAAGCCAGTGCCCATGCAGAAAAGGGGGCCGGTTCGTGTGCTCTCCCTAAATARCATCTGCCAATGCTGCTGTCCAGCGCAGAGGCATCTTTCATCTGACCCCGCAGTGCGATTCTTGTGTCCTCGCATTCCCTGGTGTGAGCCAAACTACGGTAAGGAGGAATTAGAAACTCCCTTGTAAAAGTGAATTCCTGATCTGAAATAAAGCATTAATGCAGGTGCACCCTGTGATTCCCACTGAGAGCACGGGGAGATGATGTTCTGGCTCCCAGTCCTGCCTGTCTCACGGCTTAGCCCACAGCAGCTAACAGTTCCAATTGCAAAGAAAGAGTCATTTTTTTTTTCTTTCTTTCTTTTTTTCCCCCTCCTCTGCCATCCCAGTGTGGAATATCTAATGTGAGTCAAATTCTTGCATAGTCCAGAGGCGCAGCTAGCAAATCTTGTTTACATGCAAACAGCAGTTTCCCAAAGGCTGGAGAAGCCCAGGTCTGGCTCGTTTTTCCTCCGGGATAGCAGAAGGCATCCCCTTGCTCTGAAGAGCACTTCCTAGTGCATTCAAATTTCTGTCTCCAACACAAGGCAACAGTGAAGGTTATCAGACAAAAAGAATGCCAGTTGTTTTGTTTTGTTTTTTAACAAGGGCAGAGCAATGTCTTTTCCTTTAATCTCATTATGGTAAATGGATGACATGCGTTGGCTGAAATAAAGCCAGCCTGAGGGAACCACCTGGAATGTAAAAATTTGCACCCCGTGATTAATGCCTGGCGAGGCTGTGAGCGCTGGAAGCAGTGCCTCGAAATGGAGAGCATCAAGCAAACTTAACAACTACTCTGCCCGCAAACAAACAGGTGCCTGGACCTGATTCCACCTGCAGCCATACGCTCCGTCCTCGTGGATGCCGTAGGCTTTTGGATACCCGCAAACCAAAAATACCCGAACTCGTCTGGGGCCCAGAGGTGCGCAGTGAAGCCCATCTGTTCCCCGTGTAAAAAAACAAAACAAAACAAAGGTTATTTTTCCCTCACAAAACCCGCATTTC
>JAYKAV010003064.1:162990-274623 GCA_035582835.1 Phoebastria nigripes
CCCCGCCTAGCCCCTTTGCGGTGCGGGCGCGGGGGGGGGGTGGTGGCGCGGCCGGCCAAGGGCCGCTTGCTTTCCCGCTTCCCTCCGCCGGCACCCCGGGCCAGGGGCTGGGCGTGCAGGGCGGCGGGTCGTGTCCCGCAGCGGCGTCTCCTGGAGCTGTTGGCATCGGTCGGAAAAGGGGAGGTGGGCTCCCGCTCGCCCCTCGCTTCCTGATCCGCCGGCTTCCAGCGCTGGTCTTTACATACTGCGAGGCTAAATACGTTAAATAATACTGGGCTAAATACGTGATTTAGGTCTGCTCTGAGGGCCATTCAGAGCAGCGTAACGTTCCCTCGGCAGGAAATTTAAAATCTGAGCCTCCAGCAATTTCGTCGGGGTCCTGCGATCTGTTACTGAGCTGCAGTGATGAAACGGGGTCCTGTGATCTGTTAATGAGTTGCAGTGATGAAACGTGTCCGTCAGCGAGCAACTGGACAGTGGAGCGGACCCTCTCACTTCAGAGGTGGCCGTGGTCAGCTGGCGTTTGACTGCGGCTGTCCGATGGGACCACAGGGCAGTTGCGACTTCAGCATCAGGAGTAATCTGTGTTGAAACCATGGTGCTGTACTGTGCTGGGTTTAGTTGAAATGGATGGTGAGTTACATGTTAATAGGACTGTTGTTGAATAACAGCTTCTAAGTTTTACTGGGGTACTTCTGAAAAGTAATTTTTAGGAAGAAGCAAGCACTCACGATGGCTCATTAGAAAACAATCTTCAAGAAAACATAGGCACGGGGGAGGAGGCACCAGTCTGGTCTCTGATGCGCTCTCCTGCTGCCTGCGTGCCAGCGAGGGATGCCAGGTGGACACCAGAGCTCGTTTAGATTTCTTTCCTTTGATCCTCATTCAGAAAAGATAAACTATATTTTTCAGCCTGTGAGAGAGAGATTGTGTGCCAGACTCCTGACACAGCAAAGGTGCGCGATGTCAGATCTGTAGGAAAGGAGCCCAAATTTGGATGGTTGTTCTGATACAGTGGCATCACAGAGGAGGGGCTGGCAGGGTGCAGTGAGTGACTGCCTCCGGTGCCTGGTGGTGTAGTTAGCAAGGCTTTAGTGAGTACCRTGTTTTTCTTCACTTAGTGAAAGCAACAAATAAGTCTTTTGTATAGCATTACAGGCATTTCAGTGATAAGAGTCATTATAAGGGGAGCCACACGTTAATTCATATGTCTTTGAAAATGCAGCCCCATGTGCAATAAAGATCCAGTCCTTCAAACACTAYGACTCTGTCAGCGTAGCTCTTAGTGCTGTCTCACTGATGCAATAGTATTTGTCATACCAACGGGAGCTGCTTGTGGTAGTAAGTTGTGTTTGAATGCTGATTGAGATTTGGAAGGTGCGACCAGAAGCTCTGTGTGGTTATAGGTTAATAAAAGGACAAATGTAAGGTCTGCCTAAAAGCTAAAATATTTTTTGCAACATTTAACACCTCCTGGCTATTTTTGCATACATTTCTGGTTCCTTTTTAGTTTTCGTTTTAAGTATTGTACTTACAGACAGGGTGTGTATTTCTATTTGAAATTGCTTGTTTGGCAGTAGACAAAAATGTCAAAATGTAATTTAATGCAGCTATTGGGAGCAGGTTGCAAGAAGATGAATGCTTAATTCYTCAGCAGATGCTGGTCTGCTGTGCCCAAATAGTTACGTGTCTTTTCTGGGCAGTTTCTTTGTGTCAGCAAAGGGGAACAACTGATAGTCTGACAGTATGCGTGTAGCCTGGGCACTATTAACTCAGCTTTGGTGAATCTTTTTCTTATCTAGTAYGAATTTACTTTTCTTGATGGGTGGGTTACTGTGCATCTCAAACAGAATAGGAGCTAGCAGTGTTGCATAGTCAATGCAGTTTAAACCCGTGTGTTGCATTGTTTCAGGGAAACTTGCTCATGCAGCCATGAAGCTTGCTCGTGCAGACATTTCCCATACATCTATAATGAGATATCTCTCCTGTAGAGGAGACTATAGGGTAGGTAATGGGCACCCACGCTGGTGTCGGTCTGAAAATGGCTTGGCTGTAGCTCAGCCAGTCTCTGCAGATATTAATTGACTGAGCTTATGGTTTTCTCTGGTCCCTCTGTGGTGTAGACGTGACCTTTTTCTTAGGGCAATATTCTGGAATACAGTTTTTCTGCCTTCCTGAGAGAAGACAGCAGGTAATGTAAAATATGACAAGATAGAAAAGCTTGTTGTCAGTTTTTATTTTCCCTGTCCTGTGCTTAGCTGGTTGAAGCAAACGAGATGTGAACGATGGTATCCAGAACACTGTATTTGACTTGTGCGTGTAACTAATCTGAAACTTAAGGTTGCATTAGAGAAAATGAGAAGTTAAAGCTTTCCTAATTAGAGCTGCATATTTCCTGGGTTGTGCAGACAATAAGAAAAAAAGATAGCCTGTAACTTGACTGGAACTGCAGTGCAGCAAGTCTGCCAGTAACACTTTACACATCGTCCTTTTGAGAGGGAGTCTGAAAGAGCGAGCCAGCTTGCCTCTGCAGGCTGTGGGTGCCAAAGGCCTCCTCCTACACCAGTAGTTCCCAGCTAGTGAGGTGCAAGGTGCAGCTAGGTGCTGGCTCTTACTCCACAGGAGCACTGGCAGGTTAACTCGTTTCACCTGCTTCTGGCTGTGCCCCCAGGGTGGGGGGTGCTTGGGAGTGCTTCTGGAGATTGGAGAGAGATTTATCTAGGTTTATAGCCCCATATCTCTTCACCCCACCAGGTTACAAGGTGACCGTACAGAACTGGTGGTGTTATAGGAGAAGGAGTAGGAGCACAAGGAGAAAAAACCAAAAAAAGCAGAGGATAGGGGTGGGAGGGTAGGGAAATGAGAAGGAAGGCTACAGCAGCAGGGTTCAGCTAGAAAAATGTTGGGAATTGCTGTTCCAGGAGCTGTAATAGCAAGTAAAACAAGGACACAGAAAACTCAGTGTTAATACCCTTGGACAAGAGAGGAATGTTGAATGGGAGGAAATGCAAGGCCCTTGTTGATGTTTTTGCTGCTAGCCTGGTGGTGGATGGCGTGTTTGTGAAGTTCAGCTGTGAGTTTTGCAATAATGCAGAACTGACAGGAGCGACCAATCTTAAACATGGTGCAGCATGCAGAAGTTGAAACAAATGGGCTCAAGTTGAAACAGTAAGAATGAATAAAGGTAGTGTGAAGTACTATGCTATTTAAAAAAAAAAAAGACAATGAAACATTTACAGTCCTAGTGGGAAGGCAGTAGTACCATACCATAGATACAGAGATCAGAGGGCTATAGCAGGCGATAAAGGGAGATAGTAATGTGATACACATCTTTGTTCCTTGCAATGACTACTTGAATCACCAATGTCCAATATAGCATAGAATAGATAAGCAATATACTATGTATTGCAGTAAGTCTGGTCTCCAACTCTCAGTATTTTGAAGGATAACAAAATTAATGTTTACACACAGAAATTGTATTTTTTGTGGAGACAGGGATCACTTGTGCTTGCTAATGCAACAGTGAGCAAAACAAGAAATAATTAGTTTGCCAGCTCAGAAGTTCTTTACTACATTTCAAAAGCTTTAACATAAGCAACTTTGAACCTGCAGGTTTTTCCAGTTCTCTGAAGTAGCAGCATAGGTTTCTTCTAGGCTAGCTGTTGACATCGCAGAGGTGGATCGTGACAATCATCATTTTCACTTCAGGYCTTTTCATGGTAGAGGTGATAATTTTTTTGGTCCTTGTTTTATTAATGCGCTATTTTAATTTATGCCCTGTGTCTTTCTATATTTGGTTTAGATACCTGCTTAGGTGTAGTATTTGAATTTAAAATCTCAATGCCTTACAGCCTTCATACCTGTRTCCTCCCTACCCCTATATGGTAGGGAAGAAATGTAGACTACAAGTGGGGGTATAAAATACAGAGAGACTGACTTGTTCAGCTTGTGAAGGGAGGGCTGTAGCTGAAGCAGGTGAGAGCCAAATCCTGGGTTAGACCACCTGAGTGAAAAGGTATGTCTGATAGTTAAGGTGCTCTTTCTGCCTTGAAAGATAATATTCAGAATATTTTTTTAGACTAGGATAGTTCTGCCAGCTTCTTATTATGATTAAAACTTTAAAGCTGCAACTCTTTTCTGCTTCTGTGGAAAATACGTTCCTTATGCCATGAAAGCGGTGTAGTTTTTAAAATAGATGCTAAAAATAATACCAGTTGTATAGACAAACCTTCCCCCTTTAATTTTTGTCTTTCCCTTTTTTCTTTTTTTTAAAGTTGATGCAGGGCAAATTGAGGATTTAAATTCCTTTAATCCAGTGGCTTGCTGTTTTAAGTCCTGAGTCAGCATCAAAATTGCAAAGCTGTCTAGAAGACCAGGACAGCTTCTTCTGTTTTGTCTCTCATAAGCCTGTCTATTCAGGATTGCTGCAATGCTGTGGGAAAGCATGACACCCCCATTTGTTGTTTTCTGTTTCTCAATGCAGTCCCTTCTGTAAGATCGCTCTCTCCTTCTGRTACTCCAGATAGGTGGCAATGCCACAAAGCTGGTTTGTATTTATTTGTTCAGGATTAATATTTCTCTTTTTACATAGGTTAAGTAGCTCATGTGTATTTAGTCTATCAGCGAAATGGTAAGATTGAARTGACAGAATTTTTCTGTTGCCCTTGCAGCTCTGATAGTTAAAAAGTTATCATAAGTTATTTTGTAATGATCCATACTTACTGACAGTTTTATAAAGTACCTTCCATCTCTGATCAAAAGCTTATTAAGATCACTAACTTTGTGATCAGACCAAGTCAGGTCCAAGTCTGACCTTAGTCTCTACTGCCCTTGTGACTTGTGTCCTGTTCCTAGATGTTGCCCCAGTTTTGTCACTCATCCATAGTGGTCCAGTGTTTATGTACCTTGGACAGTAACTAAATTGTCTTTGTCTCCTCTCCTTTGCTCAGACTAGCAGCTGACAGGCCTTGTAGATGGGGGTGCAATCACTTACCAGATAACTCAAACTCTTAGGTCAGTCTTTATTGCATTATAATTTATTTATACAATACATATCCATTAGTTAAACAGAAATTATATAGACATTAACCAGGAAGCTGTTACCATCTGTCCTGAGAGATTGTGTACCACAAACATTAGGTTAGGAAAAAAMCATGGTTTTAATTGAGAAAACATAGCCTTATTTTCCTTACAGTTCTACTAATGGAATTCCTCTGGCACTGTTGAAGTTGCTTCTTGTTTGCGCTGATGTAAATGAGAGAACTGTGGGGTTTGTGCCTTATGTGGATRCATCTCTTTTGAGCCCGTTAGTCTCGGCCCGATCCAGGCCCTCAGGATGGAGTTTCTAGATCTGACAGATGTCATTGAGGTAATTTCCATTTCCCCCTGCTCTCCTAAGGGAGAATTTCCCTCTATGCATTCATGCTCCTGTTCAAATGTATTCTTCAGAAACGCACGACTTCAATTAAATCTTCCCCTCTAATAAGATGCTTCTA
This sequence comes from Phoebastria nigripes, assembly GCA_035582835.1. Lineage (NCBI taxonomy): Eukaryota > Metazoa > Chordata > Aves > Procellariiformes > Diomedeidae > Phoebastria > Phoebastria nigripes. The sequence goes on from JAYKAV010003064.1 coordinate 168,486, forward strand.
ATAAAAATAATAAAAGTGTGATTTTAGTGTGATCCATTTTTACTAAGGTCTTGTTCATGCATGGCCTCTTCAAAAAAATAAATAAATTAAAAATAAAAGATAATAAATTGTGATTCCTCAAAATAGTTAATGATGTAAACAATTTTCTAAACTGTGACTATAAAGCAACATTATAATATAGCCACTTACTCCCTTCATGTATAGAAAAATGTTATAACTGGGTTACCRTGTGGTTTTGTGTGCTCTCTTCTCCCCTTTGCAAGGCAGATAATCCAAGCCTGTGCATTTAGCCTCAGAAAACACAAGTTTGTTTTAAGCTTTGGAATTTTTTAAGATTATTTTTAATGGATTTAATATAATTCACATTCTGATTTCTTTATGCCATTTTTCTTCAGTATGGGAACTGAAACTGTTGAAATTGCATGACTTCGGTAGCCAGAGGGTTCAGGGGAATCTGAGATGTTTGTGAGCCTCTTGCTAAAAGCAAACGCGTAGCTGGTAATGTAGTACTTAGGCTGAAACTGTACTCCTTAATGTGGCCTGAATTTCCAGAAGAAAAATGAAAAATTATCTGCACTGGGCATAATCCCGTTACCCTGCTCCTGGGGTGGCTGGAGTAGGGCTAGCAGTACTGACTTTGCCCTATGACATTTTGATCTGAGTCATCGGGTGTCCCGTCAGTGCAGTGTTAAGCCCCGTGCCTGATCCTTCCCTATTGCTTTTGTCATTTCAACCCGAGAGAAGTAGTTTTTGACCTGTTTGGGGTTTTGGATTGGGGTTGGGTTTGTTTTGTTTGGTTTCTTGTTGTTTGGTTGGTTTTTTTTTTTTTAACCATGTGTGAGGTCCTGAAAATATTCCAATGGAAGTACAGCTTTCTATAGCAAATTTAAGCCTGCTAATAATAGGCTTGCTTATTTTAGCTGCCTTTCACAGACCTGTTAGAAATGTCTCATTGACCCTCCAAGGTTTTGTAAACCAGGGGGTGGAAATTGCCATGCTGATGGATATCTGGATGAATCTGCAGGAGACTGCCAAGAATTCTCAGCATAGCTGGGCTGTTTTGTTCTACTCCTGCTGATCAGATAAAGCTTTTTAGGCCTTGCAGAAGCCATTAGGAAAAAATACATGAATACTGATATTTCCTTATTCTCCCTGCTAGAACTTGCTTTGGCAAGTTTTGACAGGCTTGTTGTTAGATTTGGGCTGTATGAAAGTGTGGCAGGAGAGGCACAGGTAAATATCCTTTTAGTTAGAAAACACACTTTCTCTCATTTCTGTTGCAAAGGGAGATTAAATATGCAATGTTTCAATCAATGCAGTTTTATGTACAGAAAAAATGAAATAAACTTCAAAATGAACTCTCTTGCAGTTTCTATCTATCTATCTATCTGGGGTTTGTTGGTTTTATTTAAAGGGACATCCTGTCCTGTGGATCTAGATCGCCCAGTTTAGCTGTCGTGAATATAACGTGACTGGTTATGTATGTTTGCTTCCTTTTGATGACGATAAAAAGTTAACTTCAGTGTTGTCAGCTCTCAAAATACTGTCAATGAACTCTGGTTCTGTGTGTGTCATAAAAGCTGTTCCGAAGTATCTCTTTATATAAAAACCCAAACTGAAAACCTCAAAAAATGCACATGATCTGCCCTGGTCTCATCCTTCCCCCCKCCCCCCCCGAATTGTTTTAATGTAATTGGCAGAACTTGAAATTCACTTGGTTCATATGAAAAAATGTAACCTCTTCCCAAAGTTTAATGTTAATGGACTTCTCATAGAGGAAATAATTGTTGCAATGTAGATAGTAATACTGTAGTTTTGCAAGTCATACCCATGTGCTTGACTTCACTAGCATGAGTAATTACATGAAAATCAACTGGGTGATGATGATGATGGCGTTAAGCTCGGTGTAAGTTTTATAACATCAGAACCTCAGGTAGCTTTCAGGTACGTGTTGGGTGAAGGCCCACATAATTCGTTCGTTCATTCTTAACGTATTCTTTGGTGGTCACAGGCCATTAAAAATACATTTTTGACATGGCTTATGGCAAGTCAAAAGACAGTTACTTCATTTATGTAGGGTGTAATAGCATGTTGTAAGTGTTCATTGTAGCAGGAAGTGGATTTTAATTGGTTTTATTTACCTTTCTAATGTGTATATTACATGKTTTTTTGATTATTCCTGTAATGCCAAATGCCTTCCAGATAAAAAAGAAGAAAAGGTCTTTGCTCTGACATGTCATTAAGCTAAATTGATGTGTGTGTTGTCATTGTGTCTCACACTTACCTAGTGGCCTCTCTTGTAGCCTGACACTGTGATTAAGTCCTTAAGCCCTTTGCCTTCATTGTTTACATATTGTTTGCTCCAGAGCAGGAGGGACTGACACATTACATCTGTGTGTTATAAATTAAGTTCATATGCAGCATGTTTCAAGGGCAGGCCGGTTAGGGCAAGTTACTGCTTCCTCCCCCTACAATCTTTTTTTGGGAGTATTGTTTATATGAAAATACCAGGTTGGACAACAGAAACAAAAACAGATGTTTGTGTATGTAAGAACAAGGAATTAAAAAAAAAAAAAATCAACAAACAAACAAACAAAAAAACCAACCAAAAAAAAACAAACCCCAAAACCAAACCAAAAACAGGTCATGTAGAAGAGAAGCTGAGACTCCAAGCTCCTGTAACTTCACTCTAAGTTAAGGTACACTAAAACGCATACGTATTTCTCAAATAATGAATGGTGTTTATGTAGTGATTACTGATTTTTCATTTTGTTGCCTGATGATGCCTCTAAAGCAAGCATTAAATAACAAAGTGCATTAAATAACAAATTTGTCTTCCAGCCAGAAGCCAGAATTGGAGGCCTGAGCTGTATCCTCTTAACTGCTGCCTTACGGCACTGCAGAAACGAGTCCCCAGCCTTTCAGACTGAGGTGCCTCAAGGCTCCTTCCAGTTTCTCCTTAGACAGTTCCACAGCAATAGCTTTTATAGAGATGAATTTTTATTTGACTGCTGAAGTGTGCTGTTCAGGACTAAACCCACAGTTTTAATCACTATGTATTTGTCTAGCTTTCAGTCAGTCTCTACTAATACTGACCTTAAGGTGACTTGTCAAACTAATTCCTCTGTTAAATAGGAGTTTGATTTTCCTGTGACGGTTTCATTCCTTTGCTTTGGGAAACAAAACCTCGGGAGCGGGGGGAAAAGAAAAGGCTCAGAGTCTAGGCAAAAAATCCTGAAAGTCTGTGTTCAGGACTRTCCCAGCTTGTTACTGCACCTGATGTGTCAAGTCTAAGACTTTCGTTTGAAAATTGAACACCTAAATTACTGTTTTCTTTCTTATTTTTTAATGCAATATGATGTTACTGTCACTAAACATTGTTGTCAGGCATGAGTCTTTAATTATGTCAGCTTTATTTTGAGCTGGCAAACCAGCATAACAATTTTAATAAGATTATTAAATAATGCAGTGAAGGTTAACCTGTTTCCTTGGGGGAGGGGAGGGATTGAGTCTTTAAAATACTCGTTAAGTCTGTGTGAATGTATGAATACATAAGCGTCCTTACAAATTGTGAAAAACTGGGGAAAAGGTATGCATTTACTAGTAGGTATAGATTTATCTGAACTTAGACCACCAGATTGTTTGGGTAATTGCTGTTTCTGAAAATTATATAGCTTGTCTCCCTAAGTATCAGGAGTCATGAGCTAAATTATAGCTGTGGTTAAAATACAAAGTAATTGCAATGTGGTATGTGAATTTTGTGAATGAGGAGGAGAGAGTTTTTTGTTTTTTTTTTCCTCGCCGAAGTAAATGAGATCCACAGTGCACATTTTTATCTGGATTTTTCTGTTCTGTGTGATGTAAGACTGATATGCTTTAACATTAATCCATGCAACTTTCTTCAGATTCATAAAACATCTTAAAATTCTCTCACTTGGCAGCATACTAAGTGCTCAAAGCAGAAATATAAGAAAATACCTAATTCTCCTAGTTTATTTATACCAGTTATGTTAGAAAACAAATATTGTAAATGGTCTGGTTCATTCACTTCTGTGCACCTAGAAACTTTGCTCTCCTGTCTTTTGCCTCTCACTGTGGCAGTAGCAGTTCCAGTCACCTCTCTTCCATGTCACTTGCACTAACATGCACAAGCTCATCACTTCTGTGCTTGGATGTAATTAATCATCTTGCTCATTAATAACCTTAACCTTTGGGTGTGAAAGACTAATTGTCTGTTATGAATTTGATCCTCTTGAAACTACTGTTAGGGAGYGTTTCGACTGTCTAGAGCTTAACGATTGTGGTGATGATAAGGTCGAGTGCTTATGGGTAAGGATGAGGGGGAAGTCCAACAAGGCAGATATCCTGCTGGGAGTCTGTTATAGGCCACCCAACCAGGATGAAGAGACCGATGAAGCATTCTACAAGCGGCTGGCAGAAGTCTCGCGATCGCTAGCCCTTGTTCTTGTGGGGGACTTCAACTTCCCGGACATCTGCTGGAAATACAACATGGCAGAGAGGAAACAGTCTAGGAGGTTCCTGGAGTGTGTGGAAGACAACTTCCTGACGCAGCTGGTGAGGGAGCCTACCAGGGGAGGTGCCTCACTTGACCTGCTGTTTACAAACAGAGAAGGACTGGTGGGAGATGTGGTGGTCGGAGGCCATCTTGGGCTTAGCGACCATGAAATGATAGAATTCTCGATTCTTGGTGAAGCAAGGAGGGGGGCCAGCAAAACCGCTACCATGGACTTCCAGAGGGCGGACTAAGGCCTGTTCAGGGCACTGGTCGAGAGAGTCCCTTGGGAGAGAGTCCTGAAGGGCAAAGGGGTCCAGGAAAGCTGGATGTTCTTCAAGAAGGAAGTCTTAAAGGTGCAGGAGCAGGCTGTCCCCATGTGCTGTAAGAAGAACAGGCGGGGAAGACGGCCGGCCTGAACCGGGAGCTCTTGCTGTGACTCAGGAAAAAAAGGAGCGTTTACCACTTGTGGAAGAAGGGGCAGGCAACTCAAGAAGAGTACAGGGATCTCGTTAGGTCATGCAGAGAGGAAATCAGAAAGGCAAAAGCCCAGCTAGAACGCAATCTGGCCGCTGTCGTTAGAGACAACAAAAAATGTTTTTACAAATACATTAACGACAAAAAGAGAGCCAAGGAGAACCTCCATCCTCTATTGGATGCCGGGGGGAACGTTGCCACCGAGGATGAGGAAAAGGCTGAGGTACTTAATGCCTTCTTTGCCTCATCTTTAATAGTCAGACCAGTCACCCTCAGGGTATTCAGCCCCCTGAGCTGGAAGACAGGGGCGGCGAGCAGGATAAACCCCCCATAATCCAGGAGGAAGCGGTGAATGACCTGCTACGCCACCTGGACACTCACAAGTCCATGGGGCCAGATGGGATCCACCCGAGAGTGCTGAGGGAGCTGGCGGAGGAGCTTGCCAAGCCACTCTCCATCATTTATCAGCAGTCCTGGTTAACGGGGGAGGTYCCGGATGACTGGAGGCTTGCCAGTGTGACGCCCATCTACAAGAAGGGCYGGAAGGAGGACCCGGGGAACTACAGGCCTGTCAGCCTGACCTCGGTGCCAGGGAAGATTATGGAGCAGTTCATCTTGAGGGCGCTCGCAAGCCATGTGTGGGACAACCAGGGGATCAGGCCCAGCCAGCATGGGTTCATGAAAGGCAGGTCCTGCTTGACCAACCTGATCTCCTTCTATGACCAGGTGACCCGTCTAGTGGATGAGGGAAGGGCTGTGGATGTGGTCTACCTGGACTTCAGTAAAGCCTTCGACACTGTCTCCCACAGCATTCTCCTAGAGAAGCTGGCGGCTCATGGCCTAGACAGGTGTACTCTTTGCTGGGTAAAAAACTGGCTGGATGGCCGGGCCCAGAGAGTTGTGGTGAATGGAGTTAAATCCAGTTGGTGGCCGGTGACGAGCAGTGTCCCCCAGGGCTCCGTTTTGGGGCCYGTCTTGTTCAATATCTTTATCAACGATTTGGACGAGGGGATTGAGTGCTCCCTCAGTAAGTTTGCAGATGACACCAAGCTGGGCGGGAGTGTCGATCTGCTCGAGGGTAGGAAGGCTCTGCAGAGGGACCTGGACAGGCTGGATCGATGGGCTGAGGCCAACTGCATGAGGTTCAACAAGGCCAAGTGCTGGGTCCTGCACTTTGGCCACAACAACCCCATGCAACGCTACAGGCTTGGGGAAGAGTGGCTGGAAAGCTGCCTGGCAGAAAAGGACCTGGGGGTGCTGGTTGACAGCTGGCTGAATATGAGCCAGCAGTGTGCCTAGGTGGCCAAGAAGGCCAATGGCATCCTGGCCTGCGTCAGAAATAGTGTGGCCAGCAGGAGTAGGGAGGTGATCGTGCCCCTGTACTCGGCACTGGTGAGGCCGCACCTTGAATACTGTGTTCAGTTTTGGGCCCCTCACTACAAGAAGGACGTTGAGGTGCTGGAGCGTGTCCAGAGAAGGGCAATGAAGCTGGTGAAGGGTCAGGAGAACAAGTCTTACGAGGAGCGGCTGAGGGAACTGGGACTGTTTAGTCTGGAGAAGAGGAGGCTCAGGGGAGACCTTATCGCCCTCTACAACTACCTGAAAGGAGGTTGTAGCGAGGTGGGTGTTGGTCTCTTCTGCCAAGCAACTAGTGATAGGACGAGAGGAAATGGCCTCAAGTTGCGCCAGGGGAGGTTTAAATTGGACATTAGGAAAAATTTCTTTACTGAAAGAGTGGTTAAGCATTGGAACAGGCTGCCCAGGGAAGTGGTGGAGTCACCATCCCTGGAAGTATTTGAAAGACGTGTAGATGTGGCGCTTAGGGACATGGTTTAGTGGACATGGTGGTGTTGGGTTGATGGTTGGACTCGATCTTAGACGTCTTTTCCAACCTTAATGATTCTATGAAATAACGACTAGAAAGCAAGCTATGATCTCCTTTCCTGTCTAGGTAGGGGCAGTAGTGTCTCCATTTAGGTTGGTGTTATGCAAAATAGAGCTTTCCCCTAGTACTTGACAGAAGTTAGCCATAAAAGTTTTGAGAGAAGTTTAAGGTCCTAGGTACTTTTGTGATCCTGTCACTATCTTTTCTATAAAATTTATCCATTTTGTCTACGCAACAGTGTCACTTTTTTAACAATAAACTCAAAAATAGCTTCAGTATGAACTTTTTTGGCAGAAAACATAATTAATGGTGAACATTGTCTCCCTTTCTCTGAATTAAAATGGAAAAATGCACTCTGTTTTTTGCAGAGCAGTGAGAATAATCTTTACGTGTTGAAATACGAGGAAGTTGAACCCTTCTGTTCAGGTATATGCAATTCAGTGTATTTGATAGTAAAATTACTGTATCCATTTTTGTGGAAGGTGGGTCTTTATGTAGAGGTTGTAGTGTTTTTGAGCGTTTACAGCATTGTGCAAATACTCTGTTAAGAAGTATCTTTGGAAGAAGTTGCTGGGTATATAAAGAGCCGCTTTCAAAATGTAGCATTCCAGGTGTGCTCTAACATTGAGTGATGTACGTTCACAGTGCAGATTGATTGATCCCCTGCCAAAGTCTTATGAGCACCTTTTTTGTTTTCTCAAATGCCTACGTTTGGTGAGAGTTACATTGAGACTACAGTAAGTGCTGTGCATACCTGGAGTAGTACAGTTTCTGGCTCCAAGATGGATCTTACCTTCTGGATGGGCAAGGTGCAGAGACGCAGAGGACAGGGCAATGGCAGCAAATGTCATGTTAGTGCGCTTATTGCAGTGGAGTGGACTTGGCTAGGAATGCTAAAGGGGAGGTAAAGTGAATGCTATCGAGGAATGGAGCAAAGGTGGTAGGAGAAGCATGGCAAAGTAGAAGACTTAAGAGGGACGTAAAGCCAAAGGAGGAGGTGAGAGTGGGAGACAGCTGTTGTTTGGGAAGAGCATCCTCCAGGCAAGACTAGAAATTCCTATCAAGATCTTTGCCTGGTCTGCTTCTTCAGCAGTTCCTGCCACTGTAACTTTGCAGTGGTTTGTTTTTGCAGTTTTACCCCAAAGCTGTGAGTGAATGGATAAGGAGAAAGGAAACTTCTTCCACTTGCTAAGCTTCCCAGTATCTGTAGGAGAGACCCTTCCCTTCCGCAGGTCTGATGTAGCAAAAAGGAACCCTGCCAGCTGTGCCAGGTGTTTACTTTTTTTCCTCGCATGACAGTGTCCAGTTCTTGCTTCAGTTCCTGCTGTGGCAGCTCATGTTGGCACCTACCTGATCACTGTTCTCTTCATTAAAACACTTGTTGCCTTTCCTCTGGGGGGAGTGGAGGTGGCACACCAGTGGATTTAATGTGTAATTAAGGAAGTCTTAAAAGCACTTACAGACYCTTCTGGGTAAGAAGGGTTCTGATAAGTGCAAGAGTCTGGTTTCCAAATCCATTATTTCGTGTTTGATTTATCTACCTTTTTTGCTTTTTCAGCTCTCTTTCTGCAATTTGGAATTTCCCACGTGATCCCCATGCCATTATGCAAACGGAGGTCTACATGTCTTGCAAAGCAGTGAACACTGTTTCTGACTCTCTTTCAGATGCAAGTATGGACATAATAGCCTATGATGATTACTCCAGTCCACCGCTTCAGAGATATTGAAAGGAAACCTGAATACCTCCAGCCAGAAAAGTGTGTTCCACCTCCTAGCCACGMTTCCCTGGGAACAATGTGGTTTATTCGAGATGGCTGTGGTATTGCATGTGCTGTCGTTACCTGGATGCTGGTGTTCTATGCCGACTTTGTAGTCCTTCTTGTCATGCTAGTTCCATCGAGAGATTATGTTTATAGTGTCATCAATGGCACACTGTTCAACACCTTGGCTTTCCTCGCTTTGGCTTCACATTTTCGTGCTATGCTGACAGATCCAGTAAGTATATCTCTCTCTGTATGTCTCGGAAAGAAACAGGCGGTGTTTTTCTTCTCTGCTAGATGTTGGGTAACTCGGTTGCTGAGTGAGTGGCAGATGTGAATAACTTTTGTGTGTTAGCCTGCTGAGTGAGGCTGCTGATGTGGTATGCTAATTTTTCATCCCACTCAAGTCAGATGCAAAGTCAAGGACCCAGCTTTAGATTCCCATTGTGTGAGCAGCTCCTCTTTTTGCACTGGGAAGGAGAGTGTTTCTCTCTGACGCTATTTTCTCCCCAGTGGCAGATCTCGTGTTTGTGGCTTGTTGTGTCTTGACAAACAGGAAAGCTGGAAAAGCTGGTTTGGTTGTCTGCCTTGGGAAGTATTGCTTCAGCAGAATGGAGTAGAACGTGTGTTGTTTTGAAAAGCCATGTTACCGTCTCTCATACTAGTGATTTAGTTGAGTTTATTGAACCATGCTGAAATAAATACTATGTGAGCATGCTAAGAACTGACAGTTCTTAGGCAGGCGGGAAGCATCAGCGTTGTAAGACCCCCTTGTTTGTAGGACATTGCTTTCTGAGAGATCTGGTCTGCTGCTTTCTTGTCTTTCAGCTAGTGAGAAGATACAGTTTAGTACCATGATGCTTATTCTTAGTGGCCTGTGATGGTTTATTTTGCTTAATAACCTCTGGACAGTAGATTCAGTTCAAAACCCCATCTCCACTATGCAGTGGAAGGAAAAACAAGCTTAGACTCCTTTTGGCCCCCTCCTCCTGAGTGTTCTTGTTGCTGTTGGGAATGGCAGTGTGCCTCTGATACTCTAAGTATTCCTTCCAAATGTCATTTCCTACTGGAAACCTTGTTAGGTGCCATTAAAACTTCAGTGTAATCTTTGTTTCTTAGTTTCCAGCTCTCCCAGAAGCCACAGCACTGCAGAAATGGCTTGATTTGGGATAATTTCACAGCTTATGGTAAAGACTGATGCATTGCACGCTACTGCTGCTGGGCAGAACTGTAAGCAGTAGTTGAGGCTCTGAAACTTCTGGTCATTGGACTYGGGAATAGAAGGTTGCAGCAATTTGTTATATAGTTTATATCCTGGGGGGGGGTGGGGGGGTGGTTGTTGTTAATTATTGTATGTTRTGTGGCTTTAGTGCCTAGGGACCTTCAGGTCGCTGGAATTATTTTGCAGAGTTAGCAGGAACTCTTCTGAAACAAAAGCTGTATTCTGAAGCAGGCTGGGCAAGCAGTGTTGGAGAAGCAGATACAATCTCTATGCAGAGTAATTGGGAAAAGATACGTTAATTCCTAGTGTGTGGTGGGATTTTTGTGTGTGGATGGTGAGAGCCAGTGGGATTTTGTTTTATTTTTTTATGAGGAAATCAGCTAAAGAAAATGGAGGAGGGAAGATAAAGTGAGGGGATGCAGCAGCATCTGGCAAACAGTGTGAGTCAGGGATGAAGAAAGCTGCCAGGACATGGAGAACCAGGAGCATGTCTAGGATCAGAATGAAACAGAAAGCACTGCTGAGGCAACCAAACAGAATTCTTATTATAAATAAATGAATACCTGAATTCTTCAGAATTTGATAGCGTGTCATGCTTTTCAGGAACTGCATCCTGTGGGTTCTTGCTAAAAATGTTCCTAAGGTTTTGAGATTTGCTGCATACTAAAGAGAGAACATGAGTTGCAGCATTTTGTGGAAATTGGTCTTGCTAATTTTTAAATTGGTCAGGCCTGTTGGGAGGTTTCTGTGGAAAAACCCAAAGACTGCTCAAGAAAGCCTTATAGTACTGGTTTAATGTGCAGTTCTCTCATTGATGTGTATTGTTCTTGTTTATTGCTGTTGGGAGGTTGTACAGATGTGTTAAAAAGAGACTGTTCCATCAAAAATCTGTTAAAATATTACATCCTTGTTTTTATTTCAGTATAAAAGCCTTACATCCACAGAGGTGCATTTGTGCCAGTGTACCAGCACTGACTTCATACAGCACATTTCATGATTTCATGACTTTTTTTTTTTTTTTTTTTTGAGCCCTAGAAAGGCTGGAAACTCTTGAACTGAGGCTCCTGCAGCAGCAATACATTACCTGTTTAAAGACATATATTATAAAGTAGAAATTGCAGAGCTAAGAATGTTTTGCCTTTTTCAGGTGGKAGGATTTTTAGTGTTCACTGAATGTTAAACCCTAATTTAAATAACAAATACACAATGGAAGCATAGCTATAAATACATGAGGCATTTACCAGCAACTCTTAATGTACACAATGATACTTCGGAAGTAGCTGCTTCTACTGGAATAAAACATTTGTGGTTTCCAGTTTGTGATATGAAACACTGGCATGATAAATTTGTTGATAGATGTGAAGAGAGGGGTGAGGATTCTTAAATATTTTTAAGGTTACTATAGGATTACAAAAGACTAATTGCTTAAGTGAGGATTTACTGATGTTTAAAAAAACAAAAACCACCAGCATGATGTTTAAGTATGTGATTCCATATATTAGGACCTCATTTTAATTTTTTTTCTGAATCTTCTTGCTCTTCCTAAAACTCTGTTGAACTTAGGGAAGTTTTTATTTCTTTCTTTTCCCTCCCCTCCCATAGTTTTAAGTCATGCTATTGTTCTTAGCACTTGTAATGTCCACAGGTTAATCTTCTGTTTTTTGGTTTTGGTTCGTGTTTTTTTTTTTTTTTCTGCAGGGTGCTGTACCCAAAGGTAATGCCACAAAGGAGTTCATTGAGAGTTTACAGCTAAAGCCAGGACAGGTGGTTTACAAGTGCCCAAAGTGTTGTAGCATCAAACCAGACAGAGCACATCACTGCAGGTAAAGTTTCTTCTGAGGTTTGCTATTTTATCAAGACCTCAAGAATTATCCAGTGTGCCTTGATCCAAATTGTTATTGGAATCTGAGACTTGAGTGGTTAAATTGAGAGATTGGCATCCAGCTTTTCTTGCCAATACTGCAAGAAACGTTCAAGCTTCTCTGAAAAAATCTCAGGCCTTTTCTGACAAGTTTTCATCTGTAGCAGGCTGGGGCCACTTCTTGCAAAGTGAGGAACACTTCAAATGAATGCTGCCTTGACACCAGACCTGTAATTGACATTCCATAAATTTTCATGTAAACGTGACTTTAAAAGAGACATTATATACCAGAATGCATAGAAATCCATGAAATGTAATGTCTCTCAAAAGGTCAGTGTCCTTTTTATTTTTGTTTTTATTCACAAACCCATTTGTCTAACTGTAGATTCTATTTAGAAATGATACTTAAGTTAAAAATAAAGTTCAGGTAACTGTATGTATTTTTTAAGAGTTCCGACTTCCACATTTTCTTTAAGTACTGTGACTTTGGTTTGTGCTTTGTGATAGATCAGTATGCCTACTGATCTGTCATGTCCTTTCCTTTTTCTGGTGGGATAAACTTCCCTGAAGAAAGTAACTGGTAGTGAGCTTTTTAGTACTAAAGGCAGTGAGCAAAAAAAAAACCTACTTCCTAAAGTTCTCTTCTGCTTTTAAAACAAGTGAACCTGCTTTCCAGTAAGTAGTTAATGAGTTTGCACTGGTGTCCCTTCCTTACCTACTCAAAAACCAATACGTACTGAGAGAACTCGTATCACGGTTACTGCTGATTCATGCAGGGGTCTTGTGGGGAGGGGAATACGTGGTACTGAGCTGAACAAACTTGTTCTGCTGTTTGCATTTTTCACATTTATTTTCAGACCTTTAGTTTGCAAATGTTTTTCTTTTTTTGTTGGTTTTTCATTTTAATCAAAATCAGGAGTTGGTTATTCAGCAGGAGCAATGTGATCGTGCCTATCACTTATTAATGCTACTGTAAAATCCCCTCTGACGCTTCTTCAATTATGAATGAAACTTCGCATCTAAAATGCTGTCTTGCTGATGACTCACAGTGTAGGTAAATGAAAAAGACTCTTTGGCTAAACAGAAAACCTCATCTCCATGGTCCTTATTTCTATGCTTTAAGATAACTTTATAGACATTAAGATTTGAGAAGCTGATCCACTGAGCAGTGATGCTGTTGAGAATCTTCAGTCAAACATTTTTTTGTGGGGTAGGAGGATTTATTGGACTTTCACACATCAAGGTTGTGCATATGCATCAGCAGGAGGTACTGCTAGCTGTATGCCTGAGGGACTAGAGTGCTTTTTGATTCATATGTTATTTTGTGGGTCCCCCATGCCCAGCAAACTACTCCTTCCAGCATTTGGAAGCTGGGTGGTTGAGCAGGGGGAGCATGTCTGAGTATGGGCAATCCCTGCTGCCTATAGTTTTCAGTCTTAGTTTCTGAGTTTCCTTTCCCACCAGCTAGTTTCACGTTCTGCCTCTCATCCAACTGCTTTTGCTATGTATGCGTGGAATAAAAACTCTCCTCTCAGCCTTTGCTACTTCCTTCACAGAGGATGTCTTTGGCTTGGCTGCTTCAGGTTGTCCCGCTGGGGAACTAGGACCTAGGAGCAATTGAAGAGGTTGCTTGGGTACTTACCTGTTTCAGAGCCCAAGGGAAGTGTGTGCGCACGTGCACAAAGTAAATTAGACCACAGGGAGGCATCCTCCTGCTTTATACCACCTGCCCTGCATTCCCCCCCCCGCCCTTTTTTGGTGGGATACTTGTCATATGAAGTATGATGTTATGTGATAGATACATTGTTTTTACTGTGCCAGCTGATTTTAGTCCCCATGTAGCTCAAAAATCATTTCAAGCTGCTTATTCTAGCAAAATGAGGCTTTTCCTGTTGTCCACTGCACCTGGGGCTGGCAGGTAATAGGGTACCGGTGCCTGCCTGAGGAGAAGCAGCTCTTCAGCTGGCCCTATGCTGAGAGGCTGGGGCCTGCCTGACCAACCTTTCATTTAGGATCAGGGCTATACCAACTCATTTGTTTTTCAGGCATGATATGTATCCTTGGGGATTACCCCCTCCCACCATGTAGAGTGAGTGCAAGGCTGTTCAGATGGAGGGGTTTTCTATTATTTATTCATATGTTCTCATAAGAATGTGTTTATGTTTTTGTTTGAGTTTCCCTTAAGCATTTGGGTGTTGAAGTTTATTGTTTACATTAAGGTCAAAATATTTTTTTGTTATAAGAAGAAAAATAAAATTAGCAGAGCCCTTGATCCTTTCTGTTTCAGTGCTGCCAGAATTGTTCTGGAATGGCTGTTTCCTTTCTGGGTCTATTGTTTGTTTTGGGGTTTTGTGTTTTTTCATATTTGATTTCTGTGCTTGTTTGTGCAATGTGGTATCAGGAGACTGCCTTTCGTCTCCCATCATATGAGAAAGCGGCAGAGAAAAAAGACTTCCTTTATTATGTGAGTTGAAGCAGTTACTGACTAAGCAAGAGAATGATGTTCAGACAAAGTAATAATCTTTTAATTATTTGACTTCTAGCCACAATGTGCCTGCTGGCAAGAATTTGAATTTTGATTTTATTAGTCTGGTTTTGTGAAGTGCTTTAACATCTAATTTTACCTTGACTGTATATGTGGTACTGTCTTCCTGACTGACTGCCACAGCTGTTTTATGCTAGTATGTGGCTTACCTTGATGTCAAGAATCTTTTCCAATGCTTTATTTAATTTCCTTTTTTGCAAGTTCCTGCTACCAGCTAATGTTAGTAAATAAACTTAGTCTGTTATTAGCAACTCTGAAAAATATCTTTATTCATTACTTTTCATATCTTTCTGGGTTTTGTTTGTTTTTTATTTGTGGACATTTTCACAGACCAAATAGGTTAAAACAAAACTAAACCGCAGATTTTTTCCATATGCCTGAATGTATTGTTCAAACCCTATTTTGGCAGAACCACTGGTGTGAATATTATGCTGATGTGTCTTACTTGGCATTAATTTTTTACAATGGTGAATTGGTATTGTGAGGTTCATTTTGAACAGACATAGTCAGGTGAGCAAACCACAAATATAAACGTGGTGATCAGTAAACTTACTTAAGTTTAAATTTCACCTCTGATTCTTTCCTTTAATTTCTGTGTCCCCCAAACCGCTGTGAAATCTTGTATTCCTGGAATGAAATGTGCTATAAATAAAGACCTGTATTCTTTCAGTGTTTGCAAGAGGTGTATTCGGAAAATGGACCATCACTGCCCGTGGGTCAATAACTGTGTAGGAGAGAATAACCAGAAGTACTTTGTACTGTTTACAGTAAGTATTTTGCAAGTGGTGTTTGAGGTTGTCCGGTGGGCAGCACTGAAATGCTGTGTGTGAAGCAGCTCCAAAGGCTGGCTTTCTTTTTTTTTCTTGTTTCAGAAAAACTTTTTTTCTTGTTTCAGGGAACTGTTGCAGACTTTGTTTCGCCAATTAGGGAACACACACAACACAGCAACAGGGGAAAAGGCATCACGGGAACTATTTGCCAGGGTTTTGTGAGGTTTGTGTTGACAGTTGTTCAGCACGCTATTTCATAATGCAAGTAGTTTATTGTGGCGTTGAGCTCTTTGAGGCGTGGGCCATCCTTTTACACACCGTACTGTGGCTGGTAGGGTCCCAGACCATATGTAGGTTCCTAAATGTTGTAGTTGTATGAGTACCTGTGTGGGACCATGTAATAAGAGCTGTTGCCACATCTTAAGTGAGGAGTGGGAAGTCTGCATCCCCTTTGGCAAGAATTATCCACCTTTTACTTTCAAGTGGTTTATTTTTGTTCTTGAAAACCAAGGAGGTGTTTGACTTTTTGTASTATATCTGTGGCATCATGAGTAAGAAAACAGGAGTGCAAACTTGAATACTAYGTATTTATGGAAGGGTTGAAATCTGTTTGATCAAAACGAACTGCAAATATCCCGTGGGAGTAGCGTGAACATTACAAGGCTGAGTTTCAGTGATGCTCTGTTTTATTAATAAATCTTTTGAGACATCTGTAGGTTCGAGGAAGAGTGTTCTCATATTACCAAGTAAAAAGAGGGAGATTTTCAGTTAAATGGAAAGGCTTGTGGTGTGGTTTGTTAGGATGTGGATTACAGAACAAACCGAATCCCGTTTCTTTCCCTTGAACACGGGTTTTTTCACCGTGACGGGTGAGCTAGGTGTTTTAATCCTATCAAAAGGATTTCTGTTTCTGTTAGAACTGACATCTACTTTCAAGCCGGCTGTATTAAACACTTAATGTAGTTGAGAGAAACAAAATAAGGGTTGCTGGTTTTGTTCTTGGTTATTCTTTTTGAGATCTGAGGAGGTGAAAGAACAGCAGCATGCTCAACTTGCAAGGAAAAACAAAATACTCTCCTATCACCTTTTACTGCTTCCATGGGGGTTTCTTGTAACAAAATCTCTCTCACTTCTAATATCTGCTGACCTTTGTCAGAGTCTGTAGATTCAGGAGAGTCATCTCTTTAGCCCTGTCTTGGTAAATTGTAGTGTATGTGTAGCATTGCATATAGTTTAAAGCTTTTTGTTACAAAGCTAAGACCTAATTTAAAACAAAAAGGATTAAGTACAAAGTATTAAAGCTTGAGAGAAACTTTTCATGCCAGTGTCTGCCTCAGGGAAAAATACTTATTAAAAAAAAAAAAATACGTTTTTCTGAAACTCATGCTGGAAAATAGATAAAGTGCTTTTTGTGGTTAAAACAAATTAGCTGTTGTTTCTCTGGGAAACTATAGTGCTCTCAAGAGCAAGGACGTAAGCGTTGACAACATGATACCTTGATGTTAGAGAGTTGCTGTTCTCTGAAAGTTGCACTGTACTCAGCGGAGGTAAGGACAGTAAGCTGTGTGGAAGGCCGTGCTGGGGTGCAGGAGGCTGGCTKTTGTGTCCAGCTGGCTTTGAATTAAACAGTCTCGCTCCTGTGCACTCAGAGCTGTTAATAAGGCCAGAATGAGTCTGTGTAGTCTTGGCATTTGCCATCTTAAGGGTGCTTGTTTAGGGGGGATGGGAGGGCTTGGTGRTTTTTGGGGTGGTTTGTGGGGGTTTTGTTGTTGTTTTGGTTTGTTTTTTTAAGTCTTAACACTTTGCTTTATTTAAAGTGTTTGGAAGATTTAGCATATTGGTCTTTAAATTTACCTGATACCTATATTACATCCTTTATTTTTCAGATGTATATAGCACTGATTTCCCTGCATGCTCTAATCATGGTGGGATTTCACTTCTTGTATTGCTTTGAAGAAGACTGGACAAGTGAGTACTAACAAAATATCTCATTAAAATACCAGATTAACCTATGAATAAGACCTTATAATGTAGTTTGCTTGTAAGGCAACCCCTTTTATGCTGGTTTCAGAAGAATGCTATCAGGGCTCTGCTGTGCTATCTCTATTTTTTTTCTTTAATAATCAATCCTGGAACTTCACAATTCTTTCTGACCTGCTGGGATCTCTGTCCTGAAAAATCCTGTTTCAACTCAAGCGTGATACTGCCTAGGGAGAAGCTGAGATGTAAAGACACCTAGATAGTATGAGTGCAATAATCTACTGTTGACATGAATGCAGCACTAATTTCCTGAATGCCAACACAAGATAAGAAGAATGTGTAGTTAATGTGAATCATTCTTGCAAGACTGCCAGGAAAACATGCTAACTCAGATCCAAAAAATCCACCCTCACAAGAACAAACAATTCCTTTCCACAAAAAAAAAAAAAAAACCAAACACCCAAACAAACAAACAAAAAAACCCAGCCCTCACTCTGGAGCAGTCAGTGACTAAATTTTCACAAAGCCAGTTGAGGTGTGTTTTTAAAAACACAAATGGATATAAGAAGTTCTCTAGGTAATGCTGAGTCAAACAGCAAGCTGTCAAAGAATGTGTGTGCAGATGTACGTGCTGCTTGTGGATTTTTCTGGAAGAGTATTAGCTTTGTTTTTCTTGGAATTTCAGTTGTGTCATTCAATATAATGACTGGTTTTAGTTTATAATACTGCAGAGGATGGGTTCATTTACACATAAGAACTGAATTTGACAAGGTTGTTCTGCAGTTCAAAACTTTGTCAAACAGCTGCCAGCTGTCACTGAGAATGTCTGGATTTGACTACAGTGGCCAGGGCCATAGGGGAAGGATRCATCAAAAGATAGTTTCCTTTGCCTGCTTTCTCAGAGCCTGTATCTGTGGGTGAAGCACTTTCCCACCTGTCCCAGGTTTAGGTGGCAGAACAGAGCAGTTATGAGAGATGGATCTGTTGTTCCAGCTGCCTTGGATTYGTGCTGATTGTATTAGCACCTGATTATGGTGTATCTGTTAAAGTTTAACATCTCATGAGAAAAATAGGTTTTTTTGGTGATACTCATTCTTGGATTTCAGAAAAATCTGGAGATGTTCTGACATTTACAACACTCAACTCAACACTATGATTTTTGCCCTATAACGTTTTCCTTCCTCTTCCTTTCTTCTGCTCCTCTTTTATAGTTACCTTTTCAGATTTTTTCAGCTCTTGCCTGAGTTTGCGCTATAGAGTATGAGGAAAAACAAGAATTTGGCTTAATCTGCCCTTCTTTAGGTTATGACTTAGAGCAGTTATGAAAGGAAGCATACTCTGGTTTTATGTTGGTGCTACAGAAATAATTATCCTTGTGTCCTGACCACCAGCTTGAGATTTCTAATGGGACTTTATCACTGTGAAAAATTTGCTAAGATTAATGTTTAAGAGAGAAGCTACAGGTGAATTGGAATAGAGTGGAGTCCTAGCCAGTGTGCTGGGGAGACACCTAAGTGGAAAAGAAAGTTGCATTCTTGAAGTGTTGCAGGGGTTTGTTTTGTTTTGTTTTTTTAAACTTGCAGGAGTGGTCATTTTATTGTTGAATATCCTCAAGAATGTCAGAGCTTCCCTGTACACCTTTTTGAGAATGGTGATCATATAATTTATTTTGGCAGTTTGAGTATGGAAAACTCGTGGCTTAGCAGGTGTTTTGCAGCTGCTGCATTACCTGATCTCTCCCCTTCCAACTCTGTTGTTTTGTCTTCGCAGAATGCAGTTCATTCTCTCCACCAACTACAGTGATTCTTCTCATCCTCTTGTGTTTCGAGGCTCTCCTATTTCTCATCTTCACCTCAGTTATGTTTGGAACCCAAGTACACTCCATCTGCACTGATGAAACGGTGGGTGTCTCACACACTCTCTCCTTTACCCTCTCTCTCTCACTGTTTGTATAAACAGTGAAGGGCTACAGAGTTTTACCTCATTGCACGGGGAGTTCATGTATGTGTACCCTTTGAGAAAAGACCCAATATAATGAACTGAGCTAGCACAGTGCTGGGTTGCGCTCTCTGAAGGTTACTGTGAGAAGTAGTGTACACCTGTGTATTGGCTGGGATGCTGTGTTGACAGTACCTCTGATAAGGTAGGCATTGGTAACTGGGATTACTCTGTAGAGAGTATTTGTCCCTGTGGATTCGAGAACCTTTCTCCTTTAATGAAGTGCTTTTACATTGGTATTGTCTGAAATTCAGCTGTGTCCCCTCTAGTGTCACTATTTACAGCTTTATGTGCTGGAAAGCCAAGATGAGTAGGTGAGGGAGGGATATATATACACACACACACACACTCACTTCTTTTAGTCTAGAAGATTTCCAGTTTTAGCTGCTTGTTAAACAGTTCAAAAACTCTTGCCAGAGGGAAGAAGAAAAGGGAGTGGAGTAGGCTCATGGAAACCTGCTGGGTACAGTCTGCTGCAAAGCCACCAGGTTGTCCCCAACTCAAAGATGGCATAGTAAAGGTTACATAGCAGTGTTGCAGTCCATTGTATATCCCTGCGTTTGCCCAGTACTGTGAGGATCGAGCTGGTGACTCCTGGGGATGTTCCCACACTTGTGAATACTGCCGGCCTTCACCAAGCATGCTCAGATATCTGAATTAACTGGAGTGGTAGAAGAGAAGTGACAGTCTTAAAAGAGTGACAACTTTTATTTCCTCCCCTGCCTCCTTTAGTTTTCTTTCCCCTTCACTTGTTTGCCCATGGCCAGTTGAAGCTAGAATAGGTATTTTTGCTGCCGTTGGAGAGCTATGACTGGCATTATAGACTGTAAGAGCCCATTGCTCCTGAGTCTTTTTTGCAGTACTTTTTTTAATGCTTGGCTTCTGCAAGAGGCTGATGTTCACACTGTGGCTTTTCTGTGTTCAGAGGAAGACTTCAGCTGTTCTTTCTGCTGGGGAGAGCCCCAGGAAGAAGTACAGTGTCATACAGAACAACAAGATCCTGCCAAGCTTGAGTTTATCAATAAGTGTGTGAATTAGCAATGCTGCCTGTGAAATCATCATCTGAATTTCTCAATCTTTGAAACCTGTCAGGAATTTTTAGAAGCTGCTTCCTACAGCTGGGCACCTAAATAAGTCCCCTGATTTTCCGTTCCCCTCAAATTCTGGGAACTCATAGATGTTGAAAGAACAATGCCACAGTCCAAAATAAAAAATGAAATATGGTCTCGCCCTGTTGGGTTGTGGGTTTTCATTTTTGTTTTCTTTTTTAGTATGTACCAGTAAGGATTTTGCTCTGTGGAACGTCTCATTGTTGATTTGCTAGCATTGAGCTAGCTGTGTCTGGCAAGCAATCTGTTTTGAGCAGAGGAATATTTCCAGGTGAAATTCTTCCTGGTGTGGTCTCTTGCAGTGTTTTACTTCACATTTTAGAGACAGGGCTGTGTCTTGCCCTTTCTCACRTTCCTCTTCCAATCACTGGGAGACTTCCATTTCCCATCTTGTGTACGCTGTCCCACTGGGATGGTTCTTTTCTGCCTGAAGGGACCCTGAACCCTAGTATTTTGCTGTTGTCTCTAGACGTGACATTTACGAGGGATCAGCACAACTCTTGCAGTTGACCCATGTTGTGTTCTGCAGAGCTCCCGGAATTGGTAATTTGAGACACACACAGATGTATTACAGTGCATTAATCMGTAGCATGGGAGAGACATGTAGGTCAGGAGAAGCTTACTTTGCAAAAGATCCAAAGTTAAAGAACAGAGTGATCTGCCTGCTGCTGCTACCCGTGGAAGAGTAATGCTCTCCAGTGACTGCACTCGTTCATTTTGCTTCTCTGGCAGCCAGGCATAGCTTTCCTGAAAGACCAAATTCACTTTGTGTGTGTTAGACACAATACAGATTTTTTTTTTTTTTTTTTTTTAATGGTTGACTAGTGAATGTTTCAGCTGATTGCTTGATGGCTTATTGTTGTTCTCCCTCTAACCTTTACTAAACAATGCCAATGATTTCTCTCAAATCGGTATCTTATTTAACCCTTTCTCCCTGCTGTCAGCCCATGCATGTTTTAGCAGTGATTCTAATGAAACATGAAGAGGCACCAGGTAGACTCAGCTATACACTGAGCCATGGGCACTTCCTGAACTTGCTTGGTGAATCTGGGAGCATTATAGAGATTATCTTTGGGTTTGTGGGTTTTTTTGGGTTTGTTTGTGGTGGTTTTTTTTTTTTTTGTCTGCAAGCTTATAATGGTTTTCTCCAAAACTTTTCCATCTGGTTAGTACATAATGCTTTCAGCCATTAAAGCACATACTTTTTGTTTGGGTTTAGGTGGTGGGGTTTTTTTAATTGACATCAGAGGCAATTGGAGGGCAGGTCTTAAAAGGTTTATGAAATATCTAGGCCTGAACAAAATGAAAGTAATTTTATTTCCAAGGAATACTTTCTATCCTTAACATTTTTTTAGTATAAAACAATGAGAAGAAAAGGAAAGGCAGTATAGATGCATTTTTATTTTTTTACTCCATCCTTTGGATAAGGGGTAACTGAGAGTAGACCTTTCCTCAAATTCAGAACTACAAAATCTGAGTGTTTGACTGAAAATGTGATATTTCTGTTTTCAGGGAATAGAACAGTTGAAAAAGGAAGAGAGAAGATGGGCTAAAAAAACAAAATGGATGAACATGAAAGCAGTATTTGGCCATCCGTTCTCTATAGCATGGCTTAGCCCATTCGCAACACCAGACCAAGGAAAAGCAGACCCGTACCAGTATGTGGTCTGAGGAATTCTTGACCAGCATTTCCACTAAAATAGAAACATATTACAGCACTACTGTTATAAATTTTCCATGAATGTTTAAAACAAAAAGCAAAACAAACTTTTTTATGTCTATTAAATGGCTGATAATTGCAGAGAAAAAAAAGCCCTGTATTCCACAATTTTAGATAATTCTATATCTCTGGCTGAAACTGCTGCTGCTTTTCTTTTTTTTTTTTTTTCTTCTTTCTTTTTTTTTTAATCTTGTTAACTTTACTGGCCTTTGTTTCTCTCTGCTTTCTGTATGGCATAACTAATGTGAAGGGGATCCTCTTTCTCTGTTGTGACCCACCTCTTCTGAGTAGATTCTCATGCTGTCTCCTGACTGTGATGAGCTCTGTGGAAGACATACGAGTGCCAACAGCGCTACACAGACACCTTTGGACTTCCTGAAGGAGCACATTGCTCTTTCATAAGTGAACGGGGAAGCAGACACTTCACTTACCAAAAGGTGCAAGACAAGAACGCGACACAGCAAGAGAGCCAGTTGACCTGGTGATCGCATACAGTTAAAGTACTTAAAACAAATGTTGCCAACACCAATTCCCACCCCACCCTCCTTTTTCCTTCCGGCCACAGAACTGATTCCATCTTTCTGGCATTATTTTGTCTGTTCCCTCCCTTGTGCGCAGGAAATTGTTGCCCTCTTAGGGTAACTGTGGCAGATTTAGAAGACTCTTTGGATTGTTAAATGCCTTACACGTGCAGGAAAGAAAGAAATCTAATTTTCAAGTGTTTAGAGTAGCAGAATCATCTTGTTTGTGTGTGTTTGTCTTGGTAAATGAGTTGTTAGAGCAATGCCTGCTAAACAGTGTTAATGTGAAAAACTGACATGAATGCCCAAACTACTATAAAGACTAATATTGACAGGATGCGTAGGTGTACCAGGGTGATTGATTCTATATTCTTAGCATTGCCCTGTTTTAGAGCTTTGTAAATCTTTTCTCATATTTATGCATACATGTGTATGTGTGTAAACACACACACGTATATGTGTAAGTGTTTTAAGGTGGGAAATACTGATGGTAAGGAGCATGCATACTGTTATGAACTGTGTGGTGATGAAAGTGGGAGGGACAGAAGGCATTCCAAAAACGGGTAGAGCTAAACCATTCATAACTACAACTGACATCTTGTGTTCAGGCAGGAATTTTATTATATTTTTGGATCGTGACTCCCATGGGCTCATCAAATGAATTGCAAACAAAGGAAAAATACAAATCAGCTGTGTCCATGACTTCCAAGGAATCTTTTCTTTCCTTGGTTTAAAATAAAATGGTATTTTTTTTGCAAAATGACCTGTTTAGAGTGCTTCAAAGCCATGGGGGAAGGGAGAGAAATCAGGGAAGAAGAAATTTAATGGATGTCTCATTTTGGAAGTAATGTGAATGCTGCATCTTTTCAATCTGTCAATGCTTCCATATGGAAAACAAATGCAATAAAACTTTTCCAAAAACTTGTTTGCTGTTCTTACTTTCTTTCGTCACTTCAAACGTTGGGAAAAATCTGTAATGGTTTTCTGAACTTTCACTTCTGTACACAAGCAGGCAGAAGCATATAAAGGTTAATTAACTGAATGTTCGACTTTTAAGTTTAAAAATGAGTTAATCAGTAATATACTGATGTGTTAATCAGTGGTTTTATTTCATGCCTTGGAAGTGGCTGTCAGTAACTGCTCTGCTGTGTAAACAGGCTGTCTCTGCAATCCTACTTGCTCAGGGTTAGATCATCAGGAGTATGTTGTAGTCTTTGCTGCAGGACTGCACGGAGGAGCCACAGGCTGCACTTGTGCCTCGGTGGGAAGATTCTGTGAAGGAAACGTGGCCTTTGCATACACATTTCCTTAATGAAGAAAAGATCAGGAAAAKTTTAGGTTTTGTTTTTATAGTGCTGATACTGCTGATAGTGGAAAGCTACTGTAAATAAATATGTAGCTCTGATTTTAATATGCAATGGTGTTTTTCAGAGAATGCTCCCAGCTTAATAGTTAAGGGCTGGATCTTTGGCCAGGATCAGTTCAGCCGGTGAGGCACGTGCAGGTGGTAACTTGAACTGGTAGACAATCCAGCCTTAAAACTGTCTTGATGCAAAATCATATGTATCGAGGGGGGGAGGCTTTAGTCACCTAGGCAATTAACAAATGAATGCATCTCTCYGTACAGTTGGTTGCTTTAAAAATTGTTTTGATCATAAATTCCACTGGTGCACATTCCAGTTTTGGTGTATTTTAATTACCCTTATTCACTATGCATTTTAGAGGAAGATTGGTTACGTTGTTCTGGCATTTTGACCATTGTGAAAAAATGTGTAATCGCTCACTTTTTCGTGTTTCAAACAAAAGCAAATTGTTAAACAGCGTTATATAGTATTGATGTTTTCAGTCAAACTGTTTTCATTTTAAATGAGGCGCCATCGCAGCTTGCAGAGTTGTCCATTGGTACCTGTCGTGTGTGTGYCCCAGTAACGGGGGGTCCTCGGTTTTACTTGCACTGTACGACTTGGTGGTGCAGTTTGRTGGCATTTGAATGATACTAAATGTGGGTCAACATTAATATGAGAAAGGCAGACTTACTGATTTGCTCATGGAAAGTATTTTCTTGGACAGGACTACCTGATTTCAGGTGCTAGTTCTGTTTTAGCRTGGCCAAGAGAAATTGAAGGACAAACTCGAGCAAAGGCAGGGTAGTTTTTTGAAAAGCTAAGCAGTGCTCCAAGCAGAAAGGAGCGCAAGGAACTGCTGTAGGGAAAGTCTGCCTTAATCATGATTTCTGCCAGCAACGCCTCCTGTGTCTTCCCCTTAATGGACAAATTGTTATAATGCTTGCCTGCTCTGTTCGCTCTTTCCTTTTGGATTTTAAAAGTGTATTAAAAGAAATTAATGCATTTCTTCTAACACGTGAGAACTGTCCTGCAGATTGCTTCTGGGTCGGGCCACGCAGCCCAGCATCCTCCTCTGGCACTGCCTGGGGGCAGATACTGAGGGCAATAGTGGGAGAAACGGGGTATATATCCTCCAGCATCGCAGTGGTAACAAGTCAAGCTTGTCTGACTGTCCCCGCATTTGCAACGTTGTACCTCTTAATGAAGTGGGGAGTGTCCAGTATTTTATATTTCTCTGTGTATGTCTTCTTTTTTCAGCATTTGTTCAAAATTAGGTAATTTGGAATAGTGAAAGATGATGCTTTCTGAGCACTTGTTTTTTATTTAAAGTGAAAAAGCTGCATGATGGGAAAGAGAAACAGGTGTTGGTTTAATTTGAAATACAAAATTCTCACTTTCTAAAATAATGGTGAGAGATTTTGGGTAAACATATTTTAAAAAAAAAAAAGTTTCATTAAACAGTAATGAAATGTCTTCAACAGTTGTGCATTCCTTCCATCCCCCTTAAWTTTTTTTTTTTTTAAGGCAAAACTTCATGCCCTACTGACCGTGGGGCAGGCAGCCAAAATTAGACCAGGGTACAATTTTTAAAACTTCTGCTCATTTTCAATACGTGCCCTGAAGGGATTAGTGAGGTCAGGCTGGGAGAGAGAAAGTATGCCCCTGCCTGCTCCGATTAACTGCTCCCTGATCTGGCATTAGTACAACCTCAGCCTGAACTTGCTTATCGCCTTGGTTAGCAGATACTGTTCAGAGCAGGTGAACAATGGTTTTTTGGGGAGGGAAGAGAATGGTTGCTGCCCAGAGGCGTTCAAGATCCTTATTGCCAATGTAGATGGCAGCATGGATCGAACCGGATTACGCACGTGACTGAGGACAGGGTTAAAGCTTGTGCTGCCAGGGAAGGGTTTCAATGCTTGGTGTCTCTTTCTCCTCCTGCCCCATGCTACTTGTTTTCCTTCTCTCTAGATACTCATGCAATAAATGCTGCAGCCGCGGTGACGGTTTGGTACTAACACGTTACAAACCTCTGCAGTTTACTAAGGAGGAGCTGACAACCAAAGGTCTTCCTCTGCTTTAAGCTGCAGAAGCATCTGCCTCCCAGCTGCATGGCCACAGGGCGCTGGAACCGGAGTATCCCGGAGGAAAAGCACATGGTAGTGCTRAAACGCTTTGCCAAGGCTCTGCTCTGCCGTGCACAAGCGCTGCCCCTCTCCCGGCTTGCCCGGCAGGGAGGTAGGGACTGGCACTGGCCGCGGCAGCACCGAGTGCCTCATCCCAAGGGGCTGGAGGCTGCAAGGGATTTTCCCTGGAACAGTTGAAGCCGTGCATTTTTGCAAGCTTGGGAGCAGCGCAAAGGGACACGTGCCTGTGCTTARCATTGCAAGATGCACATTTGTGCTTCAGGGCTTGAATTTTTCCCAAAATTGCAACCCTGAAGACTTCAGCTTCGGTATTGTGTCATTTCTTTCTGTACATTCACTGCTGGATTTCTCCTAAGTCAGCATGAGAAATGGGGCGTGAATGAAGCTCACAAAACCTTTGCACGTAATTCTTTGGTTTATGGTGTGTTTTCTCCTGGGCCTGCTTGTGCTGACTCAATGTTACTGCAAAACCAAGCTGCTGCTGTATTAAAATGTCATGTTATTTATAAGGCTTACTGCGCGTGCAGCTGTGGTGCCGCTGAGCTGTTGTGTGTATTCATTTACCCCCCTGCAAAGCTTTGAAATGTTTTGTGGGTCGTTAGGGAAAACCTGCAGAATTAGAACATGACAAGTGTATTTTTCATCCGGTTCTTCTAAAACTGCTCTTTTAAAGGGTTTTAACTGAATTTGCTCATTTTTCCTTTCCTTGAGTGTCTCAAAACTTCCATCCAGTATCCTTGCTTCTCTAAGAACAGAGTTTCTACGTGGTAGCTTATATATCACCGTGAGCATATCATAAGCAGCTGTAGATCTGGCTCCTCTCTTACATGATGCAGAAGATGGGCATAAAAAAATTATGCCCTATTTCACATAGCAGTAGCCTTAAAAAAAAAAAAAAAAAAAAAAAAAATCTTAGTTCTTTCTTCCTACATGGAGAAAACTACCAGGAAAAAAAGGCGCTGCCCAAATTTGATGGAGCTGTTGTTTAAATACAATCAAAATGTTTGCTTTACTAAAAGTGATGTTCTTGGAGGGAGAATAAATCAGAATATTGACTGACCAAGGCTCCAGTCCTGCTGTGAGACCTCCTCTTCCACCTATACAGATTTCCTCACCTCCCAGCGGGTATCCGGCTTGCATTGTGATTTGTCTTTGACAATTTGTTAAATGGAAATTGTGTTCTTAAATATTTGCTCTCAATTGGCGCAGAGTAAGCTTGTTCTTATGTCAGCTTCTAGTGACAAGCCTAGATGCGGCTGTGGTGAATTCCTGATTACTGGAAAAAGCTGCAATATTTTGCCTGCATCTGAACTATTGTAAAAGTGCCCAAATAAGGTGAAATTTTAAGTTGTAATTGTATTTTGTTACTCCTTGAAGGGATTCAAAAAGCATCGGGATAAGAGATCAGTGTTTCCAAAAGGGATGGCTTTTTAGAAGCCATCTCTTTGCCATAAAAATCGATAGCAGCTCGTACCAAAGTAAGTCACTGAGATTCAGATTGTCCATGAACTTGGTCTTGGTTCAGGGTTTTGTTGTTAAATTCAGGGATGAAACTCTCAGTAATGCAGGACGTCTGTCTTCATTGTTAACTAAAACTTGAATAACATCCTGGTTGTAGATAGGCAGTTTTGCACGTGCTACAGCGGTTGCTGCACAAATACCTGCTATGAATGTGAGACGACCCAAAACTCTTCTCTTCTTGCAGGGTATTGAGCGTCTTAAAAATCAGAAGCCAACCTGGGAGAAGATCAGCGGCTGGGAAGGAATGAAGCTGGCATTCGGTGGTGCTTTCTCCTTGGGTTGGCTCAATCCCTTTTCGAACCTGAACTGCGAGAGCCCAGCGCCGGCCGAAGAGGCGGCAGCAGCTCCTGCGTCTGCAATAATGACCCAAGAAGAAATCGAGCAGTTTCTTGCTCGAGACGATGCCGTCCAGGTGTTACATGAATAAGCAAAGCATCCTCCAAGATGTCAAGAGCAGCTTTCAGGTTTTTTTTTTTAATAACTACTTGTGCTGGAGATTTAAGGGGTTGTTTTTTAACATACTTTTGGTGCATTAAAAAATTCAGGAGTATTTATCTGGAAGCCAGGTACAGTGCTAGCAGAAGCAATGCAAATCTCCAGAGAAAGCTTTATAAGTGATGAGATTCATAAGCTCCTTTTCGGACCTGTGACAGCTGCTTTATTGAGCTTTTCTTACTTGGCCTTTAAGGAAAGTTTATAATTGTCGGATAGATTGGTCCCAGCTCCCAGAAATGTGCAGTCCTAAGGAGTCTGGTTAATCTTTTGTTCTTACAGCCTTTTGGAGGGCTAAATGATAAGCCCTGCGCAATGGCCAGATTAGCCCAGCTCTAAAAGTTTTCTTGAAAAACGCATCCTTTTTAGCTCATCCCATGGATGCTGCCTCTGGATTATGAAAGCTGCTGGTGCTCAGGTCTTAGCAGAGGTGGGATACCAGGCTACGGACGCAGCAGATGGGTGAGCTCCAAAACATCTCCAGGGGTAAATTTTAATCCTCTGTACTCATGGGGCTGCCCAAGACTGGCGGTGCTTGGCTGAGCCGTGTTGGAGCCGGTGGCGGTGCCGGGCCGGCGGGAGCGTTTGCCTGCGGCCAGCGCAGCCGAGAGCAGGAAAATATATTGGCTGGGTTGTTGAGCTGCTGGTGGGGGGAAGCTTTCGCCCAAGGGCTGCGGTTCGTTAGCACGTAGGACGTGTGGAGCGGGAGCTGCCTGGCCAAACTCTGCAGCCCAGAAAGCAGGCAGCTGGTCTAGGCCAGGCACCGGGGCTGTTTCTGCAGTCAAAGAAGAGAGGGAGGCGTGAGCACCCAGCTGATGGAGGTACTGGCTCTCTCCGTTTGACTTGTCTAATTTAGATGTCTTTTTTTTTTCTCCCCCCCCCCCCGCCTCCCCCAATAGCCAGAGTTAGTTGAGAATAAATATTGCCTCTTAATCTTACTGGTGTTTAACATTGTCCTATTAGTACTTGCCATTATGCAGGGTTTCCTTACACTAATTTTGCAGCCAGCTCCTGGTGAAGGTTGGTGAACACGTAGAAGGAACGTGCATCGCTCAAGGAAGGCATCGCTGCAGGTGGAAATAGTTGCAGCAAAGTCATGCAGAGGTGACGCAGGCCGCTGCATTCAAAGGCGCTACAAACACTTGGCATGCTCCASATGTCAGTTAGTGTAATTTTTAATTTAGACTGGGTTTCAATTGTTTTCTTTCTTCTTGTYGTCTCCCTTAGCTTAATTGTCAGTAAATTTTGCAGGGTATTAGAGATGTGCTCATGGTTTTCCCTCACAGGACATGTTTGACTTTGTCTCCCTCTTCCCTGTAATGTGGACCAAAGAGAATTGCTTCCTCTCAGAAGTGAAAGAAAGGAGTTTTGGGGATGAAAGCATGGTATTGTGAAAGACCTAGATGAAGTTTTTATTATTTATAGAAGCAATACTGAATGGAATTTGTGCAAGGTTTTTTTCTTTTTTTCCCGCAAAAAAGCATCTTCCTATGTATTAATGGTGCGACGTTCAGGGCTACTGTGGAGGGATGAGATTCTCTCCTGGACTTGTCCTCTGCCACAGCAGTMCCTTTTATTGGCAAAGGGTCTGGGAACAAACTGAGTGCCGTGACTCTTAGGAGCACAGCTTGGCTAAAACCCGGGGGGTATTCCCAAACAGTCGTCCCATCCCCTCTGGATGTCTCCTCTTTTTCAATGGAAAATAGATTTAGGAAAAATCATTAGGACCTGTGTATTTATAAAAACCTTTTTGGTAAAGGGAAACACCCTGCATTTAGGGGGAATTGAGGTGTCCTCTCATGTCATTTAGACATGAGGTCTTGAAYGTCATTGCTCTGTGCAGCAGTGTGATAGCGAGCGAAGAAGCTCCCCTGCTCCTGCACCAGCCTACGTTCCTCTCTGTCAGCATCCCACAGGAAAGGGACATCAGGGACATACGCAGATCTGTAAGGGATTTCCTATAGGGAGCAATAGGGATGTTGAAGGAGGAAAAGTAAGAGTGCCCTTTTTAGCTCATGTTTTCTAATTTCGGCTTGCTGCTCGCCCTCTGCATCCAGTTAACATCCCTGCCTCCAGTGCTGTGTCTGCAGAGTGGGAATGGTGCTAGGGGGTCCTGGGGGGAGAAACTAGTTGATGGTTGAAAATCGCCGTGAGGCAAGTGCATGGGGACATCAGCTTGGGCGAGACCCCCTCGCCCTGCGTTTTGGTGATGCTTCTTGGGACACAGACCCCACTTGCGTGGCTTCGGGTAGGTGGGGACGGAGAGAGCATATTTCCTCCTCCACTCTCAAACCTGGTTCACCTCACCATGAGGACAGGTGTCCTTTGCTTCTGTTTCCCACCTCTCGTGTTGTTCCTCAGGTGCTGGCATTTCTAGGCTTTTTTTTTAATAGCTGAAATGGAAAAGCAGTGTGAAGAGGGGGGTGAGAGCCAGAACAGCCATCTCCCCTACTCCCACAGTGCAGTTATAGTCCAAGTGAGAGACTGGGACATGTCCCTGTGCCCTACGCAGCYAGCCCAGCCCCAGCTCTGGTGCCCCCCAAGACCTGGTGGGGTGACTTCCCATGTCCAGTGAATTAGTTGTTCTGGTGTCTCTTGGCTGTTGGTCTCCCTTGTCCCCCTCTTCTTCCTCCCCCCCAAAGTTCCAGTACCCCTCAGTGTATCTCCTCTCTGTCTCGGTATAGTGTGGCAACTGTCAGAAATGACAAAAGTCTTCACAAGTTGGAAAAATCTGTTTTATCCAAAGCTCTGGCATAAACCTCCTTCTTTAATGACTACCTGGTAGCTTGAGACCAAATGTTTATTTTCGTGAAATTGAAACCAAACCTGCCGTTTTTCTTCCCTTTCCTCCCCTCTATGCACTCCTTGTCCCTTGTTAAATCGTGCCGTCATCTTCAGGCTGTGCTGCTATGGTCCTGGCCGGCTCGCTGGGCCCTGGGGAAGGTGCTCCTCAAGAGCACTCAGGGTGCTGCAATCCGCTGGAGATCCCATCGCTGCTCCGGCACGAGGTGTTAATACGTGATGGACAAAGTCGTGGCAGACGTGGAAAGCATTCTTGTACTTATCTGGTGTCTTCTACAGCAGGTTTTCTATGCAAGTAAAGAATTTACATCTCTTGAAAATATATATATTTTGCTGTTTGTAACTCCTTTTTATGCCTCCGGTCACTATTGTACTTATTAAAGAACTAATACTTCATCTGCCAAGGACCGCCTGCTCCTCCCTTCCCTCTGGTCACCGTGCACGGACCCTGTGCCCGCTCTGCCTGCGTAGAGGGGCTCCCGCTCCCAGCCCTGCCACCACCAGAGGTGGCCTTGCGGGGACCCAGCGCTGCCACGGGGCACTGGGACACCGCGGGCAGAGGGGTGGCAGGGGCCAGGGGAGCCTGGCTGCCTTTTGTGGCTCAGCCACCACCTGGGCACTCCTCCAGGTGTTCCGTAAATGTTTGAAACACAAGGGAGCGGTCAAAACCTTTTTTTCCCCCCTGCTCCCTTTTTATGGGCTGGCACATAACCAGGTGTAGTCACCATTTCTTTTTTCCACTCTGCAGGCCTAATGCTTGAGCATTTGCCTTTTAAATAAACAGATAAATAAACCCCTATACTACTGTGTGGCTCAACTTCCTCTTTCCTTGCGGAATTGCTGGAAACCCCAGCACCTGACTGCTGCTGGCCATGTTGCGGCGATGCTGTGGAGCAGAGCCGTCACTTGCCACTGGTGGGCTCGGGAGGTGCTGGGGTGTGCAGCTCAGCGGCAGGGCCGGGTGGGCTCCAGCTGTGCACAGCTGTTGTCTCCTTTGACATGACTATGGCTGGAAGAGCTCCAGATGTACATCACCATCAAGGTCCACTGTGTAATCCAGCAGCATTGTTCAGGGTGGAAGGGGAAGGATAGAGGTTATACATTTCCAGGGAAGCACTGGTAATGGTGCTGGAGATGGTACTACTTTCAAAAATGCCCAAAAATCCCCAAAGGAGATTGGGTGGGAGGAAAGGAAGATGTATGAAAAATGGTATTTGGGGAGACTGTGCCAGGTTTGCTCTTTTTGTTATCTAAAGACAAAAAAAGGTGTATGCCAGTACACAGCTGGCTAGCTGGGAGGGAGAGGGAATCGCCCAGGAGGGATTTGTTTAAAATGTTTCTTGAGCTGCGCAGCAGCCTGTGGTGCAGTGAGGTCCCTGGGTGGCCCCCCATATAGGACCACAGCCCTACCAGCCYGGGCAGCCAAGCAGCTGCAAAACACCCCCTGGGCTCACACCCACCGCCGGCTGAAGCCGGCACCTTTGTGCGCTCCGATCCCTGGCCTGAGGTGGCAACATCCCCCCATGGGCTCAGAGCCGTCCCAACCCGGTGATACCATACAACCCAATCACACAGTCGATTTTAACAACCTTTATTGAATCACAATTAACTGCAATCAACACAACTCTGCCCTTTAAGTCTGTTTAATTCCCTTAGCTTAATGGGATTTTTGCTCTTTACTGCGAGATTACTATCCAGCAATCAAGGAGGCAAGAAGCGCCTGAGGCACACAGCGGTGCTAAGCGTTTAGTGAGGCCACCGTTTACACGCTGCTGACGCATCCATCCTACTCAGTGATGGTGATGGCCTTCTCTGCAGAGATCCCTTTGATCTGGGTCGAGGTCAGCCTGGCTACCATTTTCTTCTCTCCTAGTCTTGTCGGAGTGCATATGATTTCAGACTTAATGATCCTACCAGGCTTTACATCCCTAAGGAGAAAGAAAAAACAAATAGTTCCAGCATGAGTTCCATAAGAGATGGTTCTTATTTGCCACTTTCGAATCATTTTGCTTAAAGAAATAGCCGCTGCCTGTGTTTAGGGTGGGTGTTTCCCTTCTCCTGTGACCAACGTGCAGCAACTGGGGCTCAGCACGGTGGCACTGGCTGGTGGTCCCGGCGATCCTGGGGACCTTCCCCAGACATTCCCATACTGCTGAAACACTAAATTTGGCTCTGAAGGAAGCAGCTGTGTTCACAGTGGCCGGGCAGCACCCAGCATCACAGCAGGAGGGCGGGGAGAGCCCCTGTTGTGCCCAAATGCCCTGAGCACGCCAACCTCTGCATGGGTCTTTCTGCTGTGTGCACTGCGCCCAAACGTGGTGCGGTTTCAAACATAGCTTGCAAAAAGGGCCCTGTTACTCCAAATCCCCTAACCACTTCTTCAAGGGAAATTAAAAAAAAAAGAAACAGAGTCCTGCCACCCTCATTTCATACTGGGCTCATCTTACCCCTCATCAAACTCTGCCATCTTAAATATGCCCAAGCCCTCCACCAGCAGCTTGCAGTTGTCCAGGGGCACATTCAGCTTGTTCTTGAAGATGAAGGCACAGGCGAACTCCTTGTTCAGTTTGGCTGTTTCTGGCATCTGGCAGAGGAGGAAAGAGAAACAAGCCCAAATACTGGGGATCAGAGGCGTAATAAAGATGCTGGAGCTGCTGCAGTTTTGCTCCTCACCACCAGCATGCTGGGGGACAATCCCCTCATATCCCTTCCACCCTCCCACGGCACCGTGTGCTCTGCCCTGCCGGCTGTTTTCCCAGCTCTTCTCTCTGGTTTCTCAACATATTTTTCCTTCAGGAGGTGGAGCTGTGGGGTCAAAGATGGGCCCCGTACAAACTGTTCTCTTCCATCCCCTTCCCTCCAGGAGCCCCTGCCTGCCCATTTTAGATGGGGCAATAAAATCTTCATTTCATGGCTGCTTTCAACCTTCAAATAAAGGTTGAATAGCCAAATAAAACACTGAGGACTGAGCATCCCAGGAGGCAGCTGTTTGGGAGATCCCCTTGGGAATGCTAACACCACATTGGTGTTACAGTGAGCAGGGCTTTAACCCTCGTCCCTGAGGAGCTGGGCTGGCGGCTGCCTCACCTGGACAGTGATGGGGGGGTACTCAAATTTCATTGTTGTCTCCTTGGTGAGTTTGTCATCCATCCCCTGGACCTCGGCAATGGCGGTGATGTGGACAAGCACTTCGTCTTCCACGGAGGCCAGCGTCCTCATGTACGCATCGGCTGCAATTTTCAGGGGGACATGCGTCTCTGCAGGAGAGAAAACACAACTCGGTGCTTCATCACACGCCCAGGAATTGGGTAGCAAAGTCTGCTCTGGTGGCTGGTGCCCCGGGGCATGGGTGAGGCATATTTGCTGAGACCATCCTGCTTTTGGCCTGACCCAGGGGCCCCTTGGGGGGAAGCCCTGGCTGGGTGAGTGGTACCCAGCACACGCAGCCCATGGGAAGGGTGGCTTGGGCTCACATCCAGCATCTTGGCAGCCCTTGTCCCCGGCTGCCCTGGCACTCAGAAGGAAGCAGAGGAGCGTGAGGTTGGGAACATTTAAGCCCATGTCCCCTGGGGTTTCTCTGAGGCACTGCTTGTTATAAAATTAGCGGCTTTCCTTTCACGTCAGATTTTATCTTTAATTGCCTGGACAAACTTCCAGTGGCTTGGAAAAGCCCCAGAGTCAGCAGCACTGGAACCTGAACATTGCTTTAGCCACAAGGCTTCCTGGCTTCTGGGAATCAAAAAAAAAAAAAAAAAAAAGCCTGTCCTTATCTCTAAATATATGTAGCTACCTTTGTGTCCTACCCTGCTGCATTTTGACAGCCACAGTATACGTGCGAAAACATTCAGCAATCAGCAGCAGCAAAGATTTTTTTTTTTGCAACAGTGACTCACACTTGGAATGAGCAAATGCTGTTAATTATTCATCACTCGTTAGTCTCTTGTTTAGCAAATTTCAGTCACGTTGCTGGGAATCAGAAATGCAACCCAGGTTGCTCAAAGATACGCAATGAACAGCAAACAGCTCTTGGGATCAGCTAGGCAGGCAGCCATGAGGTTGAAATGTGCTTGGGCGAAGAGTTCAGAAAATAACACTCACCAGTATCACCACCAGCTGATCAACATTAGAGTGGCAAGCACAAGAACAAAAAAAGGCTGAAATTTCCAGCCATCTAAATCCTGTGAGAGATCTGACCCATATGGACACACCCGAAGCCTGTGGTGGCATCTTTGATGCTTACACGGGGAGGACGGGAGGAAGATGCTCCAGCACACCTCACTCGCACCGTGAAAACATCTGTCTGCCCACACTGATATATTTCTAACCATCTCGTTGAAGCTGCAGCAGGGACAGCTATTATGAACCAGCTCAAGTGAAACCCCAGACTGCTACAGTAAATAGCCCATAGAACACAGCAAGCTTTCCATGCCTACCAGATTTGCCTTCAAGCTTGATGGTCTCCTTGACATATCCAAGGCTGGCCTCAACTTTCCCAGTATAGGACCGCAGCTGGCAGGAGCCGGCAAGATTGATGGTCCAGCTCCCAGGAGTAGAGGTCTTCACTGTGATGGCCAGTTCAAGGGGATTGCCAGGATACAAAGCTTCTTTATTGGTTATCTCAAGCTGGAGCCCAGTCTTGGAGACCGTCTCTTGCAGAACCCCACGATTGGAGATCATGTCATCCATGGGCACAGTCGAAGCGAAGCGTGCACGAGGTACTATTCCCGAAGGGCGTATGAAGGAGGAAGCTTTCTGCATGGCCTTCCTTTCCTCTTCAGAGCCTGGATGAAGAAAACAGATGCGTGATAGCTGTATCTGAGTCTCCTCACCCAGAGCTACCTTCTCTTTATTTATGTTTCTGCTGCTGAGCAGAGAGGATGTCGGAGCACCTCCAGCTTCTGCTCAGGAGACCCTCTTGGTTTACACTACCACCGGATCTAACTGAGAACAAGTCTTATGAGGAGCAGCTGGGGGAACTGGCCTTGTTTAGCCTGGAGAAAAGGAGGCTCAGGGGAGACCTTATCACTCTCGACAACTCCCTGAAAGGAGGTTGGAGCGAGGTGGCTCTTGGTCTCTTCTCCCAAGTAACGAGCCCGAGGACAAGAGGAAATGGCCTCAACTTGCGCCAGGGAAGGTTTAGATTGGCTATTAGGAAAAATTTCTTCACCRCAAGGGTTGTCAAGCATTGGAACAGGCTGCCCAGGGAAGTGGTTGGGTCACCATCCCTGGAGGTATCTAAAAGACCTGTAGATGTGGTGCTTAGGGACAGGGGTTAGTGGTGGACTTGGCAGGGTTAGCTTAACGGCTGGACTCGATGATCTGAAAGCTCTTCTCCAACCTAAATGATTCTATGATTCTAACTGTACCATTTTGGACTGTAAGAATTTCCTGAAGGAGACACTTTTAGAGGGTGGATGATCTTAAATTTTTCAGCCTAAAATTTTCCTGCTCCTCACTGGGAAGGGTTTAACAGTCTAGCACAACATGGCTGGATCTGAGAATTGTGGGGAGGGAATGTGTGTGTGGGGTTGTTTCTAATATGGTCTGGGGAATGGAAAGACAAAAAGAAGAAGAATGAAGAATGAAGCAACGGTGAGTCCGATCACTAGGTTGGTCACTCAGCCCATTTCTTTCACTGCCTGCAAGCTTGCTCACACCCGTCCCTAAAGAGGTGTCCCTGTGGGCATGAAGACGCCCAGGAGCAGCACTGCCTCCCCCAGGTCTCCAGGCCTTACATGGGGTTTGCCACTGCAGCTACCCCTGCTGTTTTCTGCCAGAGAAAACACTCATTGTGGGGTGACCTACACGGCCAGGGGTCTCCTCTTTGGCACTACTTTAGAGGATGGGGGCAGTCACCTTCAGGGAACTTGTACTGCATGGTGATGTCTTCCCGCTTGTCCTGCCCCACAGCTTTTGTGCTTATGTTCACGCCGATGCCTTGGGTCTCCGTGCTAATCTTGATGTACTTATCCTTGCCATTCACCTTCTTGACGACCCAGTAGACTTGGTCAGCATTCACTTCTGCATACACAAACTTGCTGTCGAAGGGCAAATACACATCCCCTTCTCGGATAGCCTTCACAGGGCATGGACCACACTGGAAAATACCTAGAAAGCACATTCAACACCATTTGCTTTTCCAAATATGAGCAGACCCTGCAGTTTTTCTTCCACCCTCAGACCCACCCAAGCAGGAATCTGTGGCCATGGTAGTTGACTCTTAGTAGTAAATATTCCTCAGTGATGAACTCCAAAAGCCCTCATTTGTCCCACAGCTGTTTGGGCTTTTTTTAGATGACCAAGGTCTGGTAAGAGCTTTTATGTGTTTCCCCTCACTTAAATAATTTTAAGGTTTGAAAATCATGGCTCGGTGATGGAGTCAACCTGGTCTGGCCAGCTGTGTTTGATCTCCTGGCAATACCCTACTTTCTGCACAGCCTTGAGGATTAATGTTTTCTTTCCTGCCTCCAAATTCCCTGCATCTATGCAGGGAGGGTAGTCACCAATTTTGGCAGTCACTCCTCTCATTTACCAATGAACAGACTCATGACTTCCTCAGGAAAGCTCTACAGAAAGCATCTTTACTGGGGAAAGCTGTGGCACTTCTTACTACAGAATGCTTTGAGTCCTCAACTTCACCAAAGAAATCAGAGGATGGTGGAAAGAGAAATTAGCTTTGATTTCCAGCTGTGCGCTCTAACCTCTGAAATGACATTCATGTCCCCACAGCATCCTACAAGGTTGGTTTTTTGCCTGCTGAGAAACGCCGTTCCTCCTGTCCCAGGCTAAGATGGCAGGAGTGAGACCTCCGGCTTTAGGATGTCACTGCCCAAGTGTGTGAAGATGTGCATGGGGAGTACRTGCTTTGCTGACTGGGGACCATAGTTTTCATACGAAATGTCCCTGCCTCCCTTGGGAGTTGCAGAAGAGCCTTTCTAGGCAAATCCTACCTTGACTTCGCTCCTGAGGGGTTGAATCGATTGCCTGCCAGCCATCAAACCCTGCCGGCAAGTCCGTCCGCTTCATCCAGACATCGTTCCACACGTGGAAGTTCCTGTGTGCATTTAGGTTGGAAAGAAAAGGAGTGAGCTGTTACAGCCAGAAGAGTCATGATCTCCTCTCTTAATCCTTAAGTAAGGGCAGGTTTAATGGGGATTTGCGTGTAACCCTGTGAAACCCCACGCTTTCTCTCTCTCCTGGGCAGCAAACCCAAAGCAGTAGGGAAATTCTCAAAGGAAAGGCTGTTGGGACTGGGAAACGTGACGCTGCAGGGCGGCACGGGGGGTAGGAAGCATTAGCCCCCCCTTGGCAGTACCAGGTGGAGTCGAAGGACATCGAGTTCAGCTTTTCTCCCAATTCGTTCAGGTAAATGTCAACTCTCAGGTTCTCCTCCGTATCGTGTGCCGAGTTGTAGTTAGTCACGCAGCGGGAGGGGATCCCCAAGCAGCGCATGACTGCAGCACAGACAGACAAAACAGACAGGGTCACAAAATCACTCAGGTTGGTAGGCACCTCTGGGGATCATCTCATCCAACCCCTCTGCCCACCCAGGGTCCTCTAGAGCAGGTGCCCAAGACTGTGTCCAGACAGCTTTTGATTATCTCCAAGGATGGATACTCCACAACCTCTCTGGGCAACCTGTGCCAGCGCTCCGTCACCCTCGCAGTGAAAAAAGCTTTCTTCCCATCTTCAGACAGAACCTCCCGTGTTTCAGGTTGTGCCCATCACCTCTGGTCCTGTCACTGGGCACCACTGAGAAGAGCCTGGCTCTGTTTGCCCCACTCCCTCCCGTCGGGTATTTATACACATGGATAAGACCCCCTGAGCCTTCTCTTCTCCAGGCTGAGCAGTCCCGGCTCCCTCAGCCTCTCCTTACGTGACAGGCTCTGCCACCTCCGGAGCTCAGAGGCATGGTAATTTGTCTTACTAGCACAGTAATTAGGATATTRGAGAAGGGACACAGTTCACTGTTTACCTGTAGCAAGGACTCCTGCAAAGACCCAACATTGACCATAACGAACTGGCTTCTTTGTTTTGTAATACTTCTGCAAAATTGAGACGCTCCCAATCCAATCCATAGGGGAGGTCCCGTTGCTGTAATTCCCTGACCAGTTCCCTAGCAGGACACCATAGTCATCGTTGGCATTAACCTGTGGCCACACACACACAAAGGAGAAAAATACAGGGATGAGGCTGAATGAGGCTTAAACCCTGGGGTGTCTGCCCACCCTGTGGCTCCCCAGGTGCTCCACAGCCCCGTGGCACCCAGTGAGGCTGCTGGTGCTGGCTGGGGGCTCCCCTGGTTGGAAATCCTCCACCTGGATATCTAGAGGGAGGTGGCACTGCTGCTTGGGACAGCCGAAATGCACTCTGCATCTTGTATCTTAAACCCCAGGGCTCCAAGAAGGGTCCCACCACAGAGAGCAGTTGCCCCTCAAAACACAACCCTTGTGCTGGCCCTGCCAACGCAGCTGCTGAGGAAGGACAACCACCAGGGCCGCTACAAGCTTTGGAGATGGGGAGATGCTGTATTCTGCTCGCCTCTTGCCTCCACCCAAAATGCCTCTGGCTCTTTCCTTGCCRTTTCCCAAAGGAACCCATTTCAGATGCATCCTGAAATGGTGTTCAATGCCCCGGGGAAAGAAGAGCAAGTAAGGAGGAGGGAAAGCTGGAGGGCCAAAGCACTTGTCCGAGAGAGGCGTACCAAAGCAGACATGGCTCTGGACACAAATATAGGATCCCTTCTATTGCTCAGCTTGAGTTCACTTTTGTCCAGCAGATACATGCAGGCGTCCAAGATGAATTCCTCAAACTGTTTTGGAGAGAAAGTGGAGACATTTTTATACGCCGCTTTAAACCAGAATTTGCTCAAACACTACGAAGTCTATCTAAGTACTTGGAGGAAACTGTCTGACTAGTCCTAACTTCTAAACTTCCTTATGATATTGAATTCCCGAGCTTACGGGGCTTCCCAAAGCTGTTCTCTCCAAAGAAGGGCTTAAATGAAAACTCACCTTGGAAGACAAAAGCCTGTCTCATGTGTCTTGCAAACACAGTTGGAACCTGACCCAGCAATCTTTACTCCTGCGAGTAGTCCTAAGTCATCTATGTCATCTCCCTGCTGCCCTGCAAATTACTCACAAGAGTAATGAAAATTTAAGAGTGCTACGGATACTCAGTCTATTGTCATAAGTACAAAATGAACCCTGGGGAATAAAAAGGTACATAAATGCAGATTATTACAGCAAAAGATTCCTAGTTAGCAATTGCTGATAAAGCTCCCTGAGGTCCAATTCACAGAGATGTCAAACATCCGATCCAACAAAGCTTGGCAGAATATCAGTATCAATTCTCATTGCTTAACGGCAGAATAAATATTAGGATAGGAACAACCCTATGGACAATGCCCTTTGGCCCCTTTGTGCAAAAGGCATCAGCATGAGCACTTTTGCTGGGCTATCTATATCTTGCAGCTTGAAACTGCAGACTTATAAAACAAACTAAAAACAAAAAAGAAAAMAAAAAAAAAAAGAAAAAAMCCCCAGATTTCAACATATTTTGGTGAGGAAGTCTGTCTGGATAGGGTGCAGGATGCTCCGTTTGGGTGTCTGTGTGCTTTCTACAGGGCGCAAATAAACCTGCTCTGGCATTCACCTCTTACCTCTAGCCTGAGCAAGTTTCACTCCACTGGAGTTATCTCAGAGGCAGCGTGGAGGAACACCCTTCCTGAGAGGGCGGGCTGATTGTGTCCTGCACCCAACAGTTCACCTCACAGTTGGTGAAGGCACCACTTGAATGATGATAACCTCTGCCAGTGCCTTTCCCCTATTTTTTCCCGATCATGATGCAATAGGTAAATAATCAGATGKTTTTTTCCCCCATCAACCCTCTCCACGGCTCACGAGCTGGTTACCAATGGCTGCTGTGTTGCATGAGACCAGGGAGGACTCCTTACGGGAATCTTTTCAACCAGAAAATCCCCAATTTCTATGTCCTTTGCCAGGGGTCTCGTGATGTGATTATAAACATGCCATTAAACCCCGATCTAAAGCTGTGGCTGGGGAAAACACTTAAGTATGCAGATTGCTCTAAGCAGGTGAGCCCTCCCAGTGAAGCTGGCAGGATTATTTTGAGCTACTCACGGGCTTAAACCGTTTTTAGGTCTGACTCATTGAAACGAAGCCTAAGGGAGAAAGAGTGAATAAGGGTAATAACACTGATAAGACAGCTTTTACCTGCCCGAAATTCCAGGGTCTATTGTATATGTTGTATGCAGACCCAACATAGATGTAGCCTGTATCATTGAGCACGTACTCCTTTCTCTGYGCCTCATCAGCCAGGAAGACGACATCAGCTGGAACAAAAAAAACCCTCAGATGTTAGGTGGTTTGCACACATGCTATACGAAGTTCTCCTTGGAAAGCTAAACTGGGGGACCTGGTGGTCTGTAACATTCACACCAAATGATGACCGTGCAGCACTCACATTTTTTTTCCTATCATGGAAGAATTTCCTAGAAGACTAAGCTTTATTTTACTCCTGTAGGTCTGTTGCTGTATGACCACTGTTTTATTTTAGTGAAATGCCTTTTTTTGAACAAACACTTCAGTGGACTGGGTAGACAGCGGAGAGAACTGGGGGACAGATGCCAACCAACAATACACATTTTTTTGTCTGGATTTTAAGCCAATCCCGTCACCTCAGTTAACCTTTGCAGTGGCCTGGGGAAACAGCGAGGGGTAACACAGACGTCCAAACAGAGGTGACAGAGAGATGCCCCTTAACCCGGCACTGGGGCCTCCCCAGCGAGGAGCTGGCTCATTGCTATTGCCCAGCTTCCTGCTGGCTCCGTGAGGATGCTGCTTGTGGTGTTTTAGGGAGAAAAAGCAATGTATGTGGGAAAGACAGGAGGAAAAATGTGAGGAAAAGCTCCCCCAGGGACAATCCCTGGGAGCAGTAATTATCACCCCCGGTTGCAGGACCACTCACCTTCACACCAAGGATTGAACAAAAGGTAGACAGCATTGTTTTTGGGCTTGTAAATGTTAGTCCCAGTCTTCACGTTCAAGGTGTATATTCCCACTGGGGCCCTGGGCGAGCTGGTGACAGACAGCAGGCACTGGGGAGGCAACAAGGAGAGACGGCATGACAGACCCTCCACCATGGCCAGAGGCACGGCACAAGTACAGCACAAGCACCAAAGGTGGTGGCCAAGGGGATGTGTGGGGGGGAAGAGGGATGGGGCGCATCCTGCATGCGTGGTGGGGGAGCAATGAATTAAATAGGGCAAGGCTGCTGCCCACCAAAAATTACAGGGCTAAGGGAAAGCAAGACGGGGGTATGAGGATTTGCTCTATCGCTCCCAACGGGCTCAGTGTTGCTGCCCTCCACCATTGCCCCGTGTGGGAGCACGGCCCGCGGGTTCTACCTCTTTGCCGCTGTTCTTGACAATGGAGATTTGCCACCCGCTGAGGTCCTGCTCCTGCCTCGGTTTCAGCGACATCAGGGTCCCCCTGATTTTCATTGGCTTTTCACCTGGAAAGAAACCCAACACGAGATGTGGGAGGGTTGCACRGGTCTACAACGACTGCACAGTGCCAGGCAGCAGGAACAGGCACCTGGAGGCTGCTGGGGCTCTCCCGCTTTGCCCGATGGCAGCAGAGGGGGGACCTGCTTACCGATGCCGAAACGCAGCGCCAGCTTGTCGGCAGCCTTCAGCTCCCTGCTGAAGCTGAGCTGGAGCTGAAAGGCCTGCCCGCGCCGCACCACCAGGTTCTTGATGTTGTACGCATCTGTGTGGTGCAGGCGGGAGTTCTCGCTCTTGAGAAAGTCAATCCCAGTGACCTTCAGATCAGCCCCTGGAAAGCCGTTAGCAGCGAGGGAGAAAGAAAAAAGAAAAGGGGATTGATGGTAAATTGCTCAGTAAAGACAGTTTTCTTCTTCTTAATGGAGCCCTGTGGGTCATCAAAACATCTAAGTGTCCAGTGGTCTAGCACAAGGAATCACACCAAGGATCACCAAAGCTAATGGATGGTACAACAATTTATATAATTTGACTTCAGCACAGCTTTGGACTCCGGTGAGAGACCCTGCCAGGTGCCCCGCTCCCATTCATTCCCAACACAGCAGTTGATTTCACAGGAAACRGCATTTAAAATCACCGTCTCCCGGGCTGCTTTCCCCTCCTGCAACTCCAGATGGGAGCGGGGCTGGGAAAAGGGCTTGGGGCTGTGGCGTAGGAGTGGGGCTCCAAGAGGCACAACCCAGTGCTATGCTTGAGCAAAGAGTGAAGCCTTTGAGCAAAGCCTGAGCAAAGAGAAAGCCCTCAGCTTTCAATAAAGACGGGGATTTGGGGGTCACTGCGTCAGGCTTTGGCAGGCTGCCCAGGTGTGACAGGGAAAGCCGGAGCATGCCAGAACATGGCCCAGCTATATTTCTTTGGAAGTGTCTAACCTATCTTGTACCTGCCCATTAAATATCCTTAAAGGATAAAGTCTGCATAAACAGTAGGGAGTAACAATACCTCAAGCACTTGGCTCATGAGTGATTCAGATGAAGATATGGGAGAGTCAGGAAATTTAAAACCACTTATGGTAACTTCGAAATTAGCAAGTCAAAGGCATAATGGTTGAAGGGATTAGTTCACAAAATGTTTTGACAGATTTGGACGGTACGGGGCAACTGTGCTAACCTGAGTATCAACAAGAGGCATCCCTAACATTGAAGAGGCTGAAATCTGCTGGTAGCTGCTGTGGCATGAGAGATGCCACAGGCAGGGCCGGATCTAGGGCAGGCTGAAATCAGTGGCATGCTTCCCACTGMGACTTGTGCTGGGCAGCGACTGCAGCCTTGAGTAAACTGAACTGACCACCCATGGATCCCCACCAGATTACTACCTCTGTGTATTTCTTCTTAGTAACGATATAAACCATATTTATCTTAATTAGATAACAGTTATCAGTGGTACAGCAAATAGACTTAAAATTGACCATCACCTTTCATTAACTGATTCCATTTTCAAGTGCTTTTTGTTTGCTTGCTGCCTGCTAGATGCCAACCTTGGGCTGATGTTTTACGCAACGTGTGTGTGTGTGTGTGTGTGTGTGTATGTCAAAAAATTTCAGCTGAAATTGCTTAACCGTCTCAAAAAGGATGAAGGGGAAGTGAGTCTTCCTCAGCGTTAACAGATCTCCAGCCACCAAAGCTGCTCAACCTTATTCCTTACGGAAACCCTGGTGCCGGGCTGAGAAGCTACTAGAAAACAGCCCTGGTGATGGAAGAGGGCTTTGGAGGGATGTGGGAGCTGAAGGCATAGGATGGCTGTGGGAAAGGGCCCTGCGGAATCCATCTTTCCAGCATTTCCTAACTTAGGGACTGCATTTCCATCCCGTTTCTGGACATCACCGATGTTGAGGATGCACAGAGAAAAACCACAGAGAATAGCTGCCTTGGAATATGCCCTGACAGTGCAGAGCGCAGTGCCAAAGACCTGTCCTTGCGAGCACTGCCTGTCAATCGTGCTGCACTTCTGTGCAAACACACCCGTGATACCCTGTGATCCGGCTGGCATGGTGCCCTATGCCAAGAAATGCCATGGAGT
Source organism: Phoebastria nigripes (assembly GCA_035582835.1). Classification (NCBI taxonomy): domain Eukaryota; kingdom Metazoa; phylum Chordata; class Aves; order Procellariiformes; family Diomedeidae; genus Phoebastria; species Phoebastria nigripes. The sequence goes on from JAYKAV010003064.1 coordinate 212,752, forward strand.
GAGCTGCCGGGGCACCCATTGTCGTGTCTGAGGGGGCTTGGCCGCAGCCTGCCCTCCCCAGGCAGCCCCCACGTGCCACTTTCGGCTTCCCGCTCTGCCTCCTGCCTGGGGCACGAGGCCGGGTGCCCGCACACCCTGTGCCCAGCTGCCTGCAGGCACCGTGGTTTGCCAACACAGGTATTAACGATTATAGTAGAGCTGGGCGCGCCAAGAATGTGCCCGCTTATGGGACGGAGGCTCGAGCTGCAAGAGGCAGCCCTGGCTGCGCTCGCTCCTGGGGCAGGCCAGAAGCAAACCCAAATCCTGCCAGATAACTTTTTCCTTTTTTTAGATGACATTTCAAGGCAGTATTTTTATTTTTATCTCCTAGTTCCATGATTTATCCCTTCTAGAGCTCCTTCCTACACTAACCCGCTGGCCCCATTGCATGCTACCTTCCTGGGAAGATGTTCAGAGCTTCGAGAGCACAGCGATCACCCAGAACAAAAGTGGGGACATGAGGGCTTTGCACTGGTAAGGATCTGGGGCCTTTTTTCCGTGAGGATGAGGTGATGGGGTTTAAAAAAAATATTAATATGGAGTAGAGTGTTTATGGCATGCCTGGCTTCAGTGGGAATAAGGGCTGCTCAGAAGGACAGGAGGGAAGTGGGATGAGAACAGTAGTTTTGCAAGAGGGAGCAAAACTTGGACACCTGCATTTACTCCTCATCCTTGCCCAACCTCCAGCAAACACTCTCTCACATCCCAGAGATCACATCCCAAAGATGCTGCTGTCCCAAGACCTCCTGGAAGATTTCAGCTTATCCACACCCAGAGTATGGAGGTATGAAATGGAGGGGCTCGGAGCCGTGTCAGGACACCCTTCCCCTCATGATGGCTGTGGAGACCTGCTCCCAGCTCCGCTGCAGGCACCACCCAGCCCACACGCACACCTGCTCAGCTATGCCCCAAACCCCAGGGGTTTTGGGCATCCTGGGGTTGGGCTGGCCCCAGGAGCACAGTCAGCGGTAGTGCTTCAGCAGCTGCTACAGGAGTGACTCAGGCACCTTTCTAGGTAGGTGCAGGATCTTTTGACAATAGGGCAGGCAAGACAGCCAGGGGATGGAGCTCAAGTCCAAATAAATGCCCTTTTCAGTTATTTTGAAACTTCCGTCAGATGGTATCAGCGATCACTAAAGAGCAATAATCTACACGATTAAGTAGCCTGAAAGAAAGATTCCTTTCACCTTGACACAGAACAAGTTTAGAAAAGCTGCGTTTCTTTCCTATTATCACCAATAGAGCCAGAGGTCTACAGGTTGATGAAAAGTGGGTTGCATTTTTCAGGTGGTTTACCGATCTGTCCAAACCAGAATTTGCGCAGCCAGAGCAAACCTATCCCCCGTGAGCAGCGGTGGCACTGAAACACCTTTCCCCAAGGTGTCACCCACAGCAGTCAGAGGGGTGAGAAACCCTCCACCTCCACCGGAGCTGCCATCCTCCCTGCAAGAGACCTGCCAAACTGCACATCTAACATAGGCTATTGTATCGAGCGTTAAAAACTCACCAGCGTTATTGCTCATGGTTCTTGTCAGCGTTTCAACCCGAGGCGCCTGTGATGCCAACAGCTTCTGAGCTCCTGAGTAGCCTCTGCCACTTGCTCCTGAGCATGGAGAAGGAAGACAGGCTGCCCTTTTTATCAGTGTCTCACTCTGAGGTGTCAGCAGGTCCACTGCCAAGGGGTGGTGTTTAGAGAAAGGAAGTTCCCGTCAAAAAAAAAAAAAAAAGACTACAACTCCCTCTGCACATAGTCAGACCCTGAAAAACAGCGAAACTTAAATCCCGACTCACATGGAAGGTGGATTTGCACAATCAGATGACAAGTGGACAGACCCTTCACTGACAAACGCTGACAAACATGGGATAGATGAGTAACAAGAATGCACCTATGCCCTAACATCCAGGTTACCGGGCCTGCAACTCGAGGGCTAACCTTACAAGGCAGCCCACAAACATTTAATCCTTATGAAAACAGAGTTCCCCATAGGACCAGTGTGACTTTCTTTGAAGTTAATGAGATTTTTATCATCACGTTTGGGACAGAAACACTTGAAGCTGTGGGCTAAAATCCAGCATTTGCACACGTGGGTTGGAAAGTCCAAGGATCCTGGTGCTGGCCACCTCCCCGTGGGGTGAGGCGGATGCCAGGGGAGATAGCCCAGTGGGAGCACTGGGTGGAAAAGAGGAGAAACAGGCCATGTCCAGGAGGAGTAAGAAAAGTGGTGGATCAGGAGCTGCTCGCTGGCTGCTCTTTGCTGACAGCTGTACCAAAGGTCTCTGCCCAGGAGGTGGCTGGACCCCATGTGTCCCACTGCCACCCAGGTCCTCAGGGTGACCAAAGACGGAGAGATGAGTCTACCCCATGGAGGGGAGAGCTGGTGGCACAGGCCAACAGTGACATGGGCACAGTGGCCAGAAAGAGATACAAACACGTCCTCAAATACCCAAAAGTGAAGAGGTGGCTCAGCCACAGGAGCAGCCTCAGCCCCCCGATGCCTCCCTTCATGGCAGCAGCCCAGGGTCCAGCAAGGTAGGATTCAGCCTGCAAGGCTGGCACATCTAAATGTAGGATCTCCCTAAACAAGATCTCCCTGTGGAAGCCTTCAAAGGCACGGACTTTCCTCCATCAATTCAGGTAGCTAGGTATTTACTTCAGGAGGACTGCTTCATTTGGTGCTGAAATGTCGGTGCAAGCTAGGTGCTGAGTTAGCAGATCCCACCCTTCGGGCATGTCACTGCTTGCTGGCAGGTGTACGTTGAATGTCCTTACTTGAGAGCATGACTAGCACATCCCAGGGTACCAAGGGTTCAGTACACATCTATAATCTCGCAAGACATCTGTATGAACATCTGATCAGCCAATGTTCTTAGCAGACAGAGCATCACTCACCATTCAGCACCAGAAAATGTGCTGGCAGTTACATATTTCACTATTGAAAAAAACACTACAACCCCAATTTACCTTTCAGCATTGCTTTTACTCTGCATTTCTTTCCTCCTGGAAGGTGAAAGACATTTTTGTTTAGAACCAGCATGGGATGAAGTAAAGTATATGTGGAATGTAAGTACAATAACATAACCAATAATACATGTAATCTGAACATTTATGATGTGTATTACTGGTTTCCACTTAATTGCAGCAACAGAGTAATCCACTTCAGCTGAAGGCACTGAGAGTAGCTTTCTAATCCAGTCTCAACCTGTGATATATGTATCATTCCATGCTTGGTTGGAGGCAGCTTAAATTGTGTTGACACAGTAGTCCTACAGCGAAAACTACAGATTTTTGCAAACAGGAACAGGTTGATGTTGGTAACGCTTTGCTCCTGAAAAAATTTTATGTAGGTGTGTGCTGGAGGGTCAGTGGTGGAGGCAGGGCATGTATTCACCAGGGACAGTCACATTTCCAGTCCTATGGGGTTTTGCAAAAGGCTGGTTTCAACAGCATGCATGTTCTGACCCTCACTTTGAACCTCAGAGTTCAAGGAAAGAGTGTAGAAGTTAGATGGATGCGGGTTCTGCCCTGCCGTGAACCTACTTCATCTTGGAAGGTGGTTGACCTTTTCACTGTCTACAGGAATTTTTGGTTTATGCCAGTAGGCAGCATCTAGCTTTCGGTTGTCCTTTCACTTTGTGCAGCCGCTGGTCTTGCCTGCTCCCATTATCTTTTTCTGTGCACTGGTAGTATCTCAATTCAAGGGCACTAAACTTGGCATGTGGTACAACGCTCCTGCATGAGCTCCCTCCCCTGGCTCGTACAAGCTTGCCCTGCCAGGAAAGGCCATTGAACTGTAATACCCACCGAGACAGTTGTTCGCAAGGTCTGAGAAAATGGATTTCAACTTAAACTGCAGGAATGTTTTTCAAAGACATGGTTTCAGCTTGTTTCATGTTGTCAGCATGTTGTCTCTGTCCTTCCTACAGGCAAATCTCCTTTTGTCTTTGCTGGCTAGAGTGGCCAGAGTGGCGGGCTGTGGCTCAGCAGCATGGCTTTTTTTCCTTCTCCTTGGTGAAGCTATGAAAAATACCAGCCCTTTTGAAATTTTTTTCCTGATCAGTTACAACAGTTAATCGCTTCAATCTGTCTCATAAAAGTATACTCTTCTGATTAACAAAAGCAGGAGATGATATCTTTTTCACAGGCAATCTCCGGCCTGTTACCAATAACTTCATCGACTCACTTCCCAGCTTGCAAAATCAGACACCAGAGGCTATCAGCCTTATCTGCATCTATCTGCTGTGTCACCTTATTAGCTGGCATAAGAAGGTAATAAAACGCAAACAAATAACATCAGAATTCCCCAGTGGCTGCTCCCCTATTTACAAGCTTGCCCTTTGTCTCAGTTTTTGTTTATTTTGTGTATCAAAAATGACAAGAATAAGTCAAACTTCCAGAGTCAGAGCATGACCACAGATATTGATGCCAAGTAGGAAGGACATGAAGGGCAACCCAATCCTTAGCTTTACAGTTTCATTCACTTGCGACCCCATGTCTTGTTATGGAGAAGTTGCCTTTTATAACAGTAATTTCATAGATTTTCATAGAATACCAGGTTGGAAGGGACCTCAAGGTCCAACCTTTCTTGGCAAAAGCACAGTCTAGACAACATGGCCCAGCACCCTGTCCAGCTGAATCTTAAAATTCAGCTGGAATGAATTTCCAATGTTGGGGAATCCACCACTTCCCTGGGGAGATTATTCCAATGGCTGATTGTTCTCATTGTGAAAAACTTTCCTCTTGTGTCCAATCAGAATCTCCCCAGGATTAACTTTTACCCATTACCCCTCATCTTTTCCATGTGACTCCTTGTAAAAAGGGAGTCTCCATCTTCTTTGTAGCCACCCTTTAAATACTGGAACATGGTGATAAGGTCTCCCCTAAGGCTTCTTTGCTCAAGGCTGAACAAACCCAGTTCTCTCAGCCTTTCCTCATATGGCAGGCTTCCCAGTCCTTTGATCATCTTTGTGGCCCTTCTCTGGACTCTCTCCAGCCTGTCTGCATCTTTTTTGGATAGCAGGGACCAAAACTGAACACAGTATTCCAGGTGTGGCCTGACAAGCGCTGAGTAGAGTGGGATAATGACTTCTTTATCTCTGCTGGTGATGACCTTGTTGATGCAACCCAGGATCCTGTTGGCTTTCTTTGCCGCAGCAGCACACTGTTCACTCGCATTGAGCTTGTTGTCCACCAGGACCCCCAGGTCCCTTTCCAGAGAGCTGCTCCCCAGCCGGGTAGATCCCAGCCTGTGCTACACTCCTGGATTATGTTTTCCCAGGTGCAAGACCTTACATTTGTCTTTGAACTTCATAAGGTTCTTGTTAGCCCACTCTTCCAGCCTATCCAGGTCTTCCTGCAGGGTGGCTCTCCCTTCTGAAGTGTCCACTTCCCCACTCAGTTTGGTATCATCAGYGAACTTCATGAGGGTACACTTGATCCCATCATCCAGATYGCTTATGAAGATATTAAACAGTGTTGGGCCCAATATCGATCTCTGGGGGACCCCACTTGTGAGAGKTTGCCAGTTTGAAAATTGAGCTATTTACCACCACCCTCTGGGTGCAGCYTGTCAGGCAGCTCCCCACCCACCACACAGACCACTTGTTTAGACCGTAATGCATCAGTTTCTCTAGGAGGCGGCTGTGGGAAACCATATCGAAAGCCTTGGAGAAATCCAGGTAGACAATGTCCACCACTCGCCCTGCATCAACTGAGCAGGTTACTTTGTCGTAGAAGGCGATCAGGTTTGTCAAGCATGATTTGCCCTTGGTGAATCCGTGCTGGCTTTTCCAAATCACGTGCTTCATTTGACTTGTGATAGCCCCCGGGAGGATTCGTTCCATAACTTTCCCAGGGACTGAAATAAGACTGAGGGGCCTATAATTTCCTGGATCCTCCTTTAATCCCTTCTTGTAGATGGGGGTGACATTAGCCTTCTTCCAGTCTTCTGGGATGTCCCCCTATTTCCACGACTTCTCAAAGATTATGGAGAGTGGCCTCGCAATGACGTCAGCCAGCTCTCTTAACACCCTCGGGTGTTAATGTAATGTACCAACCTACATTTTTTATATCCATCTAAGGCTTCACGTTGCTTCTGTTTGTCTTTTTTTTAATATGTCCAGTCAGAGTAACACTGAAAATAAAACACAGATCAAAAGCACCACAGGTTTCCTTTTCGGCACTCTGGAAAGGTGAACTAATCCTTCCAGTTGCCCTGCAAAGTTGCTCCGAGGTGCCAAGGGGTGAGCGGTGCATCCGCCAAGGTACACACATGTACAGCCCATGTCTGGGTCCTGAGGGGCACCACAGCGAGAAGGTGCCTTCCACTGACCACAGCAGGACTGCTCCCACGTGTACCATCTAGTACGTGTTGAGTCCTTCCTGAATCACAGCCTAGGGAACAATAAGTAATGAGAAGTCTTGGGGGGATAAAAAGAAAAAAAATGCACAGACGGAGAACAGCCGAGGGTCTGGTCCATCTCTTTTGAGCTGGACCTTGTTCGAGGTGCTATGTTGGTCCTCCCCTCACCATTTCATTACACTTGTATCTTGGTCATTAAGAATTTCCTAGTAGTGAGACGCATCTCATCCACGTAATGACCCTGACATGTTGTGCTGCTCTTACTCTGAAAGGAGTGTTGATCTGATCACTTCTCACTCATGTACACCAACCATGGGCCGTGACAGTGGCCTGTCAGCTACGCCCCAAGGGCATCTCCTGTTCCCAGCAGGCAGATTCTCTTCTAATCTTACATGAGACAACTTGTGGCAGGCAATCGGATGTCAGGGGTTGATGCAAGACAGCCAAGCCCAGATCTTAACTGATTCCAAGTCACCTGGCCCCAGCTACCTGGTGTTGAGTTTCTCACAGGCAAATACCAGAGAAGTGATTGATGCCAACAAAATTATTACAGAAATTCCATTGTTTCCTTCTCACTGAACCTTGAAAGAGGGTTTTTGGACCTAAAGTTAAGGATGACTAGCTAGGTGACTAGCTTTAGGCATTTACCTCCAGAAGGAATGAAAACCATATTGCTCTGTGGCCAACCCAGCACCACTGAGGGAGTCTGCTCCTGAAGAAGGCAAAGACAAAGATAAAACAGAGACCACAACTACACATATACAAGGCTTACGGCCTTGTGATCCCTACTCAGGCAAAACACTCTTGTGTAGCACCTTCCCTGCCCTGAAAAAGAAGTCCTGTGGTCATCACAGGAAATTGAGGTTTTAGGCCAGGCCATCTTGGAAAAATACAGAGCTGCTTCGACAGCAAGCCAAAATGATATAATGTTAAAATATATTTTTCAAGATCCCTTTCTCCTTCCCTGGCTGAGATGCAAGAGGCAAACTTGCAAAATCAGTCTAGATATAGGGAGCAACTATGAGTAAAGGTTGAACTTGGGATTTCAGTACTATGACTGCTTGACCCTCAACTCTGGTACATCCGTTGCACTGGAAACACCAAAATAAGCATGCTCCAGTGCTGAGAAGATTATGTTATGTATTGGACTAAAATGACTCAGGATAAGGTACTTCTGCTTCTCAGCAAAACAGTTCTTCAGAATTTTGTGCAAGAAATGAGAAAAAAAAATCTCTATCATGTCACTTCTTTCAGACAGCAGCCTTTTTTTTAATAAAATTGCCTCCTTTTTGAACCTGAGGAACCTGCCAGTGTCTGCTGCATCCCACGGGCAGGAGTTTCTCAGCTGAATGACACACTGTAGGAGAAGGAAGCTCCTCTGGCTTTGAAGCTGCCACTTGCTAGCTTCCCTTGTGGCTCCCATCCTTGTGGTAGAGGAGACAGTCAACAGCTATGCCAGCTTACTTTCTCCATGCAACTCATGGTCTTCTCAGCCCCTGTTACAAACCACCACCATCTCTTTTCCACACTGAACGGTCCAAGCCTGCTAACTCCTTCCTCACCCCTTTGTCCCACCCCATCGAGAGACCCAAGATGGGGCCAAGGACCTCCYCCACCGTGCGATCCTGCAGCCTGCAGTGTGTGCAGTTACTCCAGGGCTGTATCCACCCTACTGCCACTGACCCATGAACTAGCTTCGAGTGTGCATGTATGACCACACTGACTAATTGCAGTGTGGACACATATCCACAGACTACACCTAAAGCAAACAATATGAAAAGGTATGAGGAAAAATAAAGCAAAAGAGGCCTGCAGAAAATAAATGGTAAGGGCAAGGAAATCAATAGTGCAAATATTGAATCAGTGATAAAATAGTTTATCCATATATTAAAAACAGCTTCAGAGAACAAGGAAAATACTGACAGAATACCTTCCCACCTACAGGATAAGTGTTTGGTTGCACATGTCTAAGTGAGAAAACAGAAACTTGCACGCCAGTGTCTTCAAGTAACATTTCTTTCTGCAGGGGCTGTGCGACAGCTTCTCCCATTTGTCTRTGTGGGTGTGTGTGTCTATATACATACAGATGTACACAGTCTACAGACTACAGGTCAGATTATGCCATGCCGCATCCCCACCAGCCAGCAGTGTGGCTGAAATCGCTACGTGGTGGGAAGGGAGAACCTTCCTAGACCAGCAGGATTTGCAGGAAGGAGCCAGTCCTGCCCAGTGCTGGAGACTTGGCTCACGTGCCACATGGGAGCAGACCCAAAGCATGGCAGGTGCAAAGGCTTTGGCCCACCCCTGGACACGTGGATGTCATGCGCGGTAGCCTCCTTGGTATGGTGGGATTGACTGAGGGCAGGGATCTGTGGTTATTTGTCCTGAAAAGCAACCAAGTCAGCATACTCCTGCTCACCCCTCTTCACAGCATCCAGGCCATTGCCCTTCACAGCAGCACGAGATGCTCTCACCTTGGTGGGCAGCTGGAGTAACTCCATGCCCACCAGGGTTTTTTAGGAAGAGTTTTCATGCAGCACTGGTTCTCGGCAGAGCCATGCCTGTGAGTTGCCTAACTCAGGAGTGTCCTGAAGGGAATGAGTCATTCAAAATACCTCCTCTCTGGATGAGGAAACAGTTGCTTGGCAGCTGGAAATGTGGCATTTGTAATGCCTCATCCTTCCCTGGGGCACTGCTCATTCCTCCCTAAGTGTTGCCTTAACTTACTGAAAGCAATTAGGTTCGAAGCCCTGGCTGATGTTCAGACCATGCACACGCACAAAGAGCAGGTCATGGTGCCAAGCAGAGTTGTTTGACTCCTATCTCTTGCTGCAAAAACGGAGAGGCTCCGCTTTTGTCAGGGGAAGAGGTGAGCTGCCAAGCCCCAGCCCCAAGTCCCACAGTCAGGATGAAATCCCAGCCTGTAGCGGCCTCTGAGCCAAGCGAGACTGAGCAATGGGTTCAAAATGTACGTGCCTCCAAAAAGCGGTGGTACCATCTGCCACACCCCACTTACTACTCTTTCCAGTCCTCCCCTCCCACTTATTTCCGTTGTCGTAGTGGAGCCTCTGTGCCGTGCAAGACCTGTGCAGGGGTGAGCGGGGTGTGCATCATCTCCCCCAAGCAAAACGGGAGGGGGAGGCCCAACCCAGGAGCTCCCCAGGCATCAACCCAGCATCAGCAATCCCTCGGGACTTCAAGGGCGTGCAGTAGCCCCGGGAGGTGCTTAGGAAGTCTTGGCAATTTGTACAGCCATTCACAGCCACTTTTCCTTAAACCCTGAGGAAAAATCAAAACAACTAAGAGGGTTATTAAACAGTCAGAAACCAAAAAGTTTCCTTGGAGAGTGAACAGAGTGGCTGGTTGGTTGCTCACCAGGGCAAAAAGTGTTCTGTGTATGTATGTGTCCTGGTTCCGGCTGGGACAGAGTTAACTTTCTTCCCAGTAGCTGGGGAGGGTGTGCTGTGTTTTGGGTTTGGTATAATAGGAGCGTTGATGGCCCATTGACGTTTTGGGTGTTGCTGGGTGGTGCTTGCACCGGGCACTTTTCGGCCTCCCATGACCTGCCAGGTGCAGGGGAAGCTGGCGGGGGGAGCATAGGCGGGGTGTTTGACCCAGCTGGCCAATGGGGTATTCCATACCATGTGACGTCATGCTCAGTATGACTGAGGGTGTGTGGGGGGGCCCGCGGTCCCGGGCTCTCGTTCGGTCCGGCGGGTGATGAGCAATTACATTGTGCATCGCCTGCTTTGTATATTGTTGTTGTTGTTGTTATCACTGTTACTATTACTGTTTTACTTTGTTTTATTTCAATTATTAAACTGTTTTTATCTCAACCCGCGAGTTTTCCTACTCGTGCCCTCCCGATTCTCTCCCCCATCCCACCGGAGCGGGGGGGTGAGCGAGCGGCTGCGTGGTGTTTAGGTGCTGCCAGGGTTAAACCACGACAGTATGTCAAGTGCTGCTACTGGACATGGGTTACTGCGGTGCTGCATGCAGCTACGGGATGGAGCACTGCAAGGTCCAGGCTTCCCCGTGCTTTGGTTACCCCATGCTGGGCTGCTGCAGCTGGTCAGTGTTACCCTGCCCTGGGAGCCACTGCTAGCTTTGCACACAGCAGGCTGTCTCCTCAACCAGAAAAGGTTCAAATGCACAAAGCACTTCATTATCAGCAGCTGAGTACGGTGGGGTCCTTCTACTTCGGTAAGGGTGCCTTTGTTTTGAGGCTACGAATGCATAGGCAAGTGTCTGTTACAGTTTCTGTGGTTAGCCAACAAGCCTCTGGTGGCCTCAGTCTGTATGGCGTCTAAGGAGAAACCTCCTTTCTGTGGCACAGCAGCATTTAATGGGTACTGCCAAACTTGGAGGCAAAAGGGCAAATCAGCTTCAGTTATAGATGGTGTTGCCCATGAAATCCATCCATAGGTCACAGAAAGTCCAACCTCCTGCCCAGATGTGATGGTCACCAACACTAGATTGGGTCAGTTGAGGTCTTGTCTAGCTGAGCCTGGAAAACCTCCACGGGTGGAGACTCACTGCCTCTCTGGGCAACTAACCTCCTGGTGACATTTTTTTCCCTGATGGCCAGCTTGAAACTCCCAAGACACAACCTGTGCCTGTTGCCTCTTCTTTGCTCTGGCCATTTCTACAGAGCCGAGCTTGGCTCCGTTGCTTCTGTAATTCCTCTCCAAGCATGTGTCAGCTGCTATCAGGTCAGCCTGGGCCTCCCTGTCTCCAACAAGCCCACATCCCTCAGCCTCTCCTTGTAGGCCAGTATCTTGGTATGCTTCTGCCAGACCAGTTTCCCAACACCCTTCTTGAACTGGGGGGTCCAGTGCTGAAAACAACACCCCAGGTACAGCCATTGACTACGTCAGGGCCCTGAGGGCACCGCTGGGACTGACTGCCCCTGCCCGACCCCCGAGGCCTCCCCCTACACCCACCCATGGCCCAGGACCCTGTTTCAGATTTTACAGGCAATGGGTGTTAAAGTATCTAGAAACAGACTTGCCTTAGAAAGGGCACTGAAACACCTAGCCCAACAACCGTCTTCCACCTGAAGCTAGAAGGTGTTGCTTTACAGTCTAAAATACTTTGTTTCTTCCTCAGGACCACATTTTCAGAAATGCTGTCTTCTTGAAATCCTTTCCTTTAAAAAGTGACGTGGCGCAACACCCCCCACACTTGATTTTTAAAGGCAAACTCCTGGCTTTATGGAAGGCTTCTACCACTGACTTGAGCTCACCCCAGATTTTTCTCCAAGACCACGCAAGCTGCAAGCACCATGTGGTTTGCAGTGGACAAGTGCCCGCCCTGCGCAACTCCCCTCCGCAGCTCTTGAACCCCCAAAATGAAGGCTTGCTGCTGCTCTTCTGCAGAAGGTGAGCAGAGCACCTGGCACCACAAACACGTCAGGAATAGTACCATTAGTACCCATTTATTTGTAACTTTATGGTTTTCTGGTGACAGCCAAGGTCAGAGCCATGGCACAACTCTTCTGGCATGTTGAGTCACTATGACTTCCTTCTTCGAAAACACCCCACTTCTTGCAATATTTTAGTGGAATTAAGTGTGTGTGTGACACCCTTGCAGTGTGATTAATATTTAAGGTCTCTGAAGGGTCAACACAGGGCACTGAATCAAATTCCTTGGAAATTTTAAATATGCCAAGTTCCACAGAACAATCTACCGATCTTATTTATCGCATTTGCAAACAAAGCATCCTTCAAATTATTTTGATATATGCTGTGAGCAAGATGTTGTACAAACCTTCCAAGTTTCAGTGGCTCCTTGTCAATGACAACAGGGACATTTCTCAGGTTTTAAGTATAGTTCCTTATCTAACCAGTCAAACTATGCTTTAAGGTTCAACTACAACTATAATTTCATTTGGCTTTGTTCTTTGTAAAGGTATACAAGGTATTATTTACCTTAGAATGTAATACTCTTGGACCTTGTTTATACAACAGATTTTTCAAAATGCTTCCCACCATTAATTCAAGAATACTTACTTCAATCTTCGTGAGTGACATCGTAAGCCTTGCTGTTAACCATGCATCTGCTTCTTTTACTGTTTAAAGCATGACATGGTATAGCCCTGCTTGAGGAAAATCTGATGAACGAGATGCTGAAAAACCAGGATTCTGTTTCAGAATGAGGGCAAGGTGCAGGAAAGACTCATTACAGCCAACGCCTGGGAGATGTGCAAACAAAAGTGTATTTTGCTGGAATTTGAGTGGAAATGTGTGCCCAAGACTCTTCTCTAAAAATACCTCGGCTCAAGAGTGCAAAAACTCCATGCAAGCACACTACTGTAGTTCCCGCATAAGGATAACCCACCTTCTGCCCTGGTAAACCAAGGTTGGCCATGATCTTCAGCCACCTTACAAGGTCTACCACATTTGAACCGCTCACTCTTCAAACACAGCTCGCTCATTAGTCTCACATCACTTTTTTGTGTGTGTGTGGTCTAAAATATCTGTAAATATTAAATTTCAGCCACTGAGCTTTTAATTTGGAAATGCGGGCACCCCTTTTTGAGATCACCTCCAGCCGCATTTTGGATGACCACACATGAACCATTTACCAGAAGTGCACCGCTTTGCCATACAGCAATTGCAGCCTTCCTTGCAGCCCTGGCCCCACGCTGCCAAGCACCACTGGCAGACGTGGGCCAAACCCTGTGTACGTAGAGGAGAGGGATTCTGCCAAAAAACTCACCCTGCTCGGCAATCTTTTCCTCCCACAGGAACTGGAGGAAAACTTGTTTCCATTCCCACATTCAAGTATTTACGTCAGTGAATTTACAGCCCCAGTTTACGTTCTTCTGCCTTAAAAGTGAGCATCATCAAGTAAAACGCTGCCCACACTTCCTGCACGTGTGCAAACATCACCTAGACCTTGACCTCCAACAATGACTGTAATAAAGAAATGTCAGTTTTGAGATAGGCCATGTTAAAAAACTTTCAAAAGGTTTGTTAGGAGGAGGGGCAACAGCCAGAGAGGGAAGAGTCTGGTCCTTCTGCCGTTTGCACAAAGGTGGCCATGGCTTACAGCTGGCTGAGAGTTAATAACAAGGGCAAACAAATCAGGCTTGCAGCCTTCATTATTTCTCCATCATGTGCGAAGGTCTAAGGAGACTTGATGTATTTAGAAATACATAGTCCCTGGTTGTCATCTCCACAGACCTATGAGGGATGCTGGGTCACCACGTCAAGTCCCAGCTTCCCAGGCGGCTGGACATGTCTCAGTCTTTCTATCCGTGCTGCTACCCAAAGAGCTCCCCAGGTGCAAAGACCCATGTTGGTAAGGAGGAAAGGCACTCAGAGCACTCTGCCCTCTTCCTCACCACATAGGCAGCTCCTCTCTTTGGAAGGGAAGACTCATGAACCCACTGAGGGGAGAGGCAAAGGCCTTGTCCCTCTTGGGACATGGCTGCCTGACGTGATGAGTTAGACTCTCTTGAAGCAGGGGACTTGGAGCAAACAGCTCCTGGCCTCTTCTCGGGGAAACTGACTTTTTGTCCTTCCGGTAGGAAGAAGGAAAAGGCACAAACCCAACTCCAGCGGCATTTCCACCCACAAGTCTATTTTTACACTCCTGTTGGACATGGCGCAGATCTGCTAGTCATGACAAACCTGACAGGTTCTGATACGGAGGCTTGCAGAAATCTGTCCTTAGGTTTGCTGCACATGCCACAACTGTGACTCACTTTCTGTGGTTACAAGGCGGCAGAGACAACCTGGCAAGCCCAGAGCAAACAAGGGTATCACCAGCATAATGCATACATTTATAAGCATCCATTATATTTCTTGATTAGGATTGCAACTAAAAAATTTCCAAGTAAAACAAGATGCATGGGCATGGGAAAGAATTCGATACCTTAGAAATGATGATTCCTGACATGTGCACCGTGTCGACAGGCATCTCATCCTGACCACTGAATAATCACTGACCCAGAATTTAGCACATGTGTGGGTACCACTGATCTGGTTGATTACATCGCACGAATGGAAATCAGCATCATCCAGAGGTGTAAAAAAAAAGTTGCTTGAGAAACTCCATTTTACCAAATGTTAAAGCAATTGCCAACTTAAGCGGGGGGATGGGGATGTGTTGAACATGGACACTGTCAGTGAAAGCAGCTGCCTGTTCACATGCAGCCCATTGTATTCTCTCAGAATTACAGTTTGACCTACACACAGCAGGAATGGCGATCAAAAACCCATCCTGACTAAGAGTTTAAAGGAAAGAGCAGCAATCTTACAGTGAGTAACATGTCAGGAATGGGTAAGTGGGAATTACAGGTGTCAGATAAAAACGGCAAGTTAAAAGGTGTATGTGAGTGATAGGGGAAGCTGAAGGAATTAATGAACGGCTCCACAGCCTTACAGGCAGTGGGAGCTTAGGGCAGGCATGGGGCCATTTCAAGAGGCAGAGAGGAAAGTCAGGAACAGCAGAGCAGAAATATCAGCTGCCTTCAGCATCTACTTCTGATTGCTTTTCTATTTTGGGACAGGTCCTCTTATGGAAAACTACTGATGCACAGGCACCTTCCACAGCCACCACRTTTACTTTCAGCCTTCCCTGAACAGGGAAAGCTCCGCAGCCGCAGGGTGTGAAGAGGAGGAGTGGCTGATAAGCCTGTGGCCCTGATTTCCACAATACTGACTCAGAGCAGACCAGCTCCCTCCGAGGCTGTCGCTGCCACCACACCACTGCCGGCCTGCCGGGAAAGATGCAACCGGCGTGACTTTTCAAGTTGGCAGATGAGCAGGCGAGCAGGGGTTAGCAGGTCCATGGCTGGAGGCAGGCCGGCAAGTAGCGAGGGGTGGCAAGGTGCCGCGCCCCCTCCGGCAGCCATCACGCCTCCTTCTTCTCCGCTGGGAGCAGTGCCGGCCGGGGCGCAGCTGTGTGCAGCAGCATGAGGCCGCAGAGCGTCACGGCGAGGCCAACCCACCACAGAGGCATCCACGTTTCCCCGAAGAGAAGCTTGCCCAGGATGGCCTGAAGGAAAAGACAGAGACAAGGCTTTGCTGGGCCAAGCCGCCCCAAAGCCTCCTGCGCTGCCAGAGCTGTGGGGACTTCTGCTGGGAGAGCCAGTCCTGGAAAAAACCTGCTTGAGGAAACTCCTCCTGGGACTACCAAGAGAAACGGCTGCTGCGGGTGATGCCGGTGACGACCTATGCTACCATCCAGCCTGGAAGCACAGCCAGATTGTGGTCCCAAAACAGGATTTTGGCAGATGTGCGTGTGCTTTGCTGCCTTTCCAGCACCTCTCGGGACCCAGATGTCCAGTTGAGTGGGCGACTCCAGTTGATAAAAAAAGGGGCCCCACTGACTTGAGTTTTGGACACCACCATGAGCTGGCTGTGAGTTGCTGGAGCACAGAAACAGGGCGGACAGCTGGTGAGAAAAGCGAGCAGAAAAAACATGCAGGTCAAAAATGCTCTTGCTGTCACTAGAGGCAGTGCAACTCCATGCCCAGCTAGGGTGGCTTTGGCTTGTCACAGGTGAGGTGTTGCAAAGGAAAAGAAAGCAAAACAAAGCAAAGCTCCCAGCTCTGGCTCTCACTGGCAATTAGAAAAGTTCAGTAAACTGTACAGCTGCTGCAAGGCACCGCACTGGGCAGCAGCACCCTTCCTCCTGCACCACCCAGAGAAACCCTAAGCCTCTGCCATGAACAACAGGCAGAGCAGCTGAGGCCCGATACAATCATTTCATGTCTGCCTGTAACTCTCCCTTTGCGGCCAGAGACGCCGGTCACGCTGGGAGGTGAGCTACGACCAGTCACGTCCAGTGTGACTGTTCCACGTCGCTGTGCTCCTCCAGGCTTCAGCGCCTGGGGAAGGGATCTACTCACCGAAGAGATGAAGTTGGAGGCTGTTGTTGTCACAGAGGCAGTGGCCGAGGAGGAGGAGAGTCGCAGGGCTTTTGCAAAGACCGTCCACATCACCGCATTGCACGCAAACACCAAGCCAACACAGCCGATGCGAAGCAGCACAGGCAGCTGTAGGACAAAAGGGAAAACCCCATGTATTTTCACTGACCACTCATTCACCCTTACTATTTCACGGGCACTTTGGAGCAAAACCTAATGGCGTGGGCTGGTGTTACACGAATAATGAATATGAATATTATGAAGATGAATATATTAAATCACAGAAGGAAACACAGGCGAGGAAACAGCCCTGGATGGAGCGTGACCCTGGTATGTCCTGCTGTGAGTCCAGGCTCAGACCACAAGCTGGGAAGTGCCAGGACAGTATACAGCAGCTGCCATGACAGAAGCCAAACTCCAGAAAGCTCTCAAGTTCTTGATGTGGTGCACATGCAATCCAGTGAAATGCCCTTCACTCATTGCTAGATGTATGGAAAAGGATAGAATTTAACCCTGCCAGAGAGGAAGGCTGAAGCTGTACGTGCTGGCGCTGCATGTGGTCCAGGACCCGTCGGTTGTGAATTCAGGCTGAGACCAGTGTAGTCCCAAACCACTGGTCCTCACCACCTCCCATGACCTGGCCTGCCTTACTGCTGCAGTGATGGCAGAGCAGGGTCCTCTGGGAGGAAAGTGAAAGCTGAGGGGCTTTGTGTCTTATTTTGCATGCTTGCTGGAGAGCAGGTTTACTGAGAGCTCTCTGCTCCAGTGTTTAGCAGCAACAAAACCACCTCTGAATTCAAGGGCCTTCAAGGCCAACTAGGTTCTCAAGAAAGATCTCCCTCCTTAGACAACCTGACAAGACATTTAACAGCCTCAGTCTGAAAAAAGGGCAGAGTTTTGCCTAAAAAGCCTTCACCATTCACAAGTCTCCCCCCACACCCATAGTTTTAGCTGCTGCAGCCATCTCCCTAGCCCCAGGTGTCATGTACTTGACATGAAGACACCAAGGGAGGAAATCACAGGCAAGAACGACTCTCATAAACACTCAGGGAGCACACGAGGGCAAGGGAAAGCAAGGCTTTGCCTAAGCCTATAGTGATCATGCCTTCATGGCTCATCACCTCTCTCAGTCCATGGTGGGCTCCATCTTGAAGCAGACAGAAATGTAGGTATGAAGCCGCCAACAAACACAGCCGAGAGGTGGCACCAGCCCCGCGGGAATGGCTGCACTGCAGCCCCCTGCCAGTCGCCCAAATCAATGGGGGTCACCAACCATGCTCTGCTCCCGCTCAGCAGAAGAAATTATTAACCGCAAGCTATGGGAGGCCACAGGGATTTCTGAAGCAAGTGATGTAGCAAGTACAAAGCTAAAAGGGAAGGGTCGTAAAGCAAATCCCTGGCCAATGGCTGGCGCAAGCTCTCCGAGGCTAACCCCATCCCAGAGAAGGACGGTTCAGGTGTTCAGCCTCATTTTGCCCCACTTGTGGCAAAGGTCTCCAACTTTATCAGGGCAACAGTAAATGATCCAAAATGATTCCCACTAGTGAAGCACTTTGCTTTCCCACCACTGCCATAGCAAACTCTGCAGAAAGGGATAAGAGGGACAACCTATCCAGCTGCTACTGGCCTTCTGAAGAAGAAACCTGCTGCCATGTTATGGCTCACTGTGGGACGAGGTTTGCCGCCCGGCTTCACCCTCTGCCTGTGTGACCAGACAGTTTTACCTTGCTCAGGGCAGCTGTGTACATCCACATACGCCTCTAGTGGCTTGGCACACTTGGGAGTAAAGAGATGAGAGGAGAAAACAATTCTCTGTGTTTCACCTAAATTCAGTATATTATTTCCAGATCAGAGCGAGCTACTGAGGTATGCTGCTAGGAAAAAGGGGCTTAAGAAAAAGAGATCTTGTTACTGTCTTTAACCACCTGCCTGAGGGTGTAGAGAGGATGGAGCCCAGGCGGATGGTGTGTTGGGATATGACAAGAGGCAGCAAGTAAAGATTAGAACAAAAGTGTTGATCTGATACAAGGGAAAACAAAGGTGATCAAATACCGGAACAGAGATCATGGGCTCTCCAACCTTGGAGATATTAAAAACTTGACTGGAGAAGGTCATGAGCAACCTGTTGCAGAACAGGGGTTGGACTAGAGACCTCCGGAGGTCCTGCCTGACTTGAATTAGTCTGTGAGTCTATCAGTGGTGGAGCAAAGCTGGTTCCCACCATCACAGCAGCTATGCTATCTTCAAAAGTGACCCTGAACCCATGGGTTCTTCTTCTGATCTTCTATTGTAGAGCCAGGGAAATCAGCTGCAGTGTGCTCTGGAGGTGGCATATGCCCAGCAGGAAAGTTTTCCAGAGAGACGTCGAGTCCCTCTGTGTCCTGGGCAGAGAAGTGGTCATTGCAAGGCATGCAGGCAGAGAGATAGGAACATCCCCAGGTGTTCCCCACAAGGAAGGAGGGAGGTATAAATTCCTCCCCTGCCAAGGGCTCAGCCAAGCCAGCCCAGTGAGTCAAGGATTACTGTTCTGATTGCTTTTCTAAGAGGAGATTAATTTCAGTGTACATTTCAGATAATCCAGAATCACTCCTGAAGTGGTAGATGTAATTTTAGATGAAGTTTGGCAGGGGAGAGGGGAAAGTAAAGGAAAACTTTTGTTTAAGTGAAATGACCCCTCCTGGTCAGGCTGCTCTCAGGCTGGGCCATCACAACACATCCTTCTGGCCGGGAAATCCATCTTTGTGGTGCCATCGAATATCCTGCTACCCTACGTCATAACCTCTTAGATGCGTCAATTTTAACATTTGCTGCCGCTTTCCACGCTGCAGAAGTGATGGCTGCTCTCTTAGACTTATTTTCAGATTTCTGTAGTTCTTCCTCAAACACAAAACTCCTTGAATTTCCGTCACCTTGTGGCTGCTCTGCAGAAATGCCTTTGTAGCAAGTGTACAGGATTCAAACAGTGAGCCCTCTGAAACACTTGCGTGTCTACGGTCCTGCGCAATTTAAGCTACTAGGAAGATTATGGCATTTACTTAAAACTTGGTTAGTTTTACAGCTAAACTGATTAATTTAGTTCATAATTATCACCTAGAATGGACCTGAAAGAAGTAACTGAAGGAACCAATTTGTCCAGAAAAAAGAAACACACAGCATGGTTGAGGTTGGAAGGGACCTCTTGAGATCACCTGGTCCAACCCCCCTGCTCCTAGAGCAGGTTGTCCAGGACTGTGTCTAGATGGTTTCTGAGTACCTCCAAGGATGGAGACTCCACCACCTCTCTGGGCAACCTGTGCCAGTGCTTGGTCACCCTCACAGGGAAAAAGTGTTTCCTGGTGTTCAGGGGGAACCTCCTGTGCTTCAGTTTGTGCCCATCACCCCTGGTCCTGTCACTGGGCACCACTGAAAAGAGCCTGGCTCTGTCCTCTGTGTGCCCTCCCTTCAGGCATTTATACACATCGATGAGGTCCCCCTGGGCCTTCTCTTCTCTAGGCTGAACCATCCCTGCTCTCTCAGCCTTTCCTCATAGGAGAAATGCTCTGGTCCCTTCATCATCTTTGTGGCCCTTTGCTGGACTCTCTCCAGTAGCTCCATCTCTTTTTTGTACTGAGGAGCCCAGAACTGGACCCAGCACTCCAGGTGTAGCCTCACCAGTCCCGAGTAGAGGGGAAGGATCACCTCCCTTGACCTGCTGGCAACACTCCACCTCAATGACACAACACTTTACACCTTAAAAAAAAAAACCCAACAAATGGGCAATATTTCTATAAATTTCAAAGGAGAAAAATACTCAGAAAAGATGCTGTCAACATTCTCAGTAATTCCACGCTCTGCTTTTCTGTCAGTGCAGAGCACCATCTTTTTTGGGGGGACTGGGAACAGTATCAGGATTTAAAATTTTTGATTCCCCTTCCTGCCATCCTTTCTGATATATCAGAAAGGATCAACAGCATTGGTGAGTACAGAGCTTTTGCTTTTTTTAACCATCTCTAATAATCACACAAGTTTATTTTCTTTTGTCCTGATGCAAGGCTGGGTTTTTTTCAGATCGAGTTTCTCTTGTGGGTTCTCCTTTGGATTTCAAGTCCAAATGTACATTTGCCATACGAATAACCACCCCTGCTCTATGCCTAAATGGGTCTCCCCAATGTGTTTTTATGATACGCGCACGCTGCCTATCTCAGCATCTCCCTGTTCCCACTGCCTGTGCGCGAGTTCACCTCTGTAGGTAAGGACACTGTATGCTTGAGGCGAAAGGCCAGCAAGTCCCGTGTAACCTGAAGCACAACGAGGTTTGAGAAACACAACCGAGATAAAGATCACCCCTTACAAACTACCCAAGGAGAGCTCACCAGATGAGCAAGTCAGCCGAGCAGCACAGAGGAAATCAACTGCTCCACCTCCCCGCTCTTGTCACGAGTGAACAGAAACAGAACAAGAGAGGGAGAAGGGCAGCATCATCAGCAAAGCAGAGGGCTGAGAACAAGTGCCTGATACTCAAGCGTACTAACACGCTGCTTTTAAAGTAAAACTGACATAAAACCACTGCAAATGGGCTTTCAGAGTTGGGTTTGGTTTCAGGCATTCCCATACCATGCTTGGTTTCTTCTCTCTTACATACCAGCAGACTTGCCTCAGTCTGCTTGCCGTCTGTTTACATTACCACAACGCATTAGTCAACCCTCCAGCAGCTACAAGGCCAGGCTCCCTCAAGAGGGAGTCACGGCTCGGCTCTTCCCTTCAAATCCCTCTGACGGCAAGTGCAGGGCAACCCCGGGAAGAGCGCGAGGAAGAACCAGGGTGTTTCTTTCCCATGACAGACGCAATAAAAAGCGAGGCCCTAACGGCTGAATAACCTCAGCCTGTCGGGTGAGGCCGCACGCAGAACGCACGCTAACTCATGGGAGTCGCTTCCCTACGCTGATTTCCTCCTTCCTTACCCAGCCTCCGGCTGCCTCCCCGCCCGGCCCCAGCGCCAGCTTCGCCGCGGCGGCCGCCACCGCCCCCAGCAGCCCTGCAGCCACCGCCGCCGCCGCCGCCCCGCCGCCCGCCTGCATGCCGGGCCCGCCGCCCCTCCGAGCCCGCCGCCTTCCGGGGCGCGCCCCGCCGCAGCACCGCCCCTGCGCAGGGGTGGGCAGGGAGGACAGGGGCGGCCGTGCCGCGGCTGCCGACCGGCCGAGCTCCCGCGGCAGGGCTGCGGTGCTGACGGGGGAAGAAGGGGAAAGAAAAACGCACGTGTGCAATGTTCATTTATATACAAAGTCTTTATTTTTTTAAAAAAAGGACGGAGTAAGGAACAATGCAAGTCCTGCTGTAGGCGTACAACACAGAAAGGCTCACGAGTAAGCAGCGTGCGGCAGGGAGGTGCAGAAAACCCYGCCTGCACGGAAATAGTCCAGAAACAGTCACACAGGGGGAGACAGGTGCTCCGAGGAACATTTGTAAACCTAGAACACGGCAATAACAAACGAAGCCCACAGGAGACAAGAGCTTTGTGGTCCCAGACAAACCCCTCCCGATGGCTAGTAATAATTGTTAGCCACTTCTCATCACTTACTGTCTACAGAAAAAAAAACACCTCCCCAGGTTAAGGTCTGTTTACTTCGATACTCCACAGCACAGTTCAAGTGGAAACAAATCTGCAGGATTAGGCAACTTTAAAATTCTTCTTCCCCTCAGCCAAATACTGAAGAAACTCACAAGGTACCTTACCCTTTACTTGACACACATCTTTCTCTTCATCCCCTTTTGCCGCATCACTTGTGGGCAAAGGTAGTATTGTACAAAGTAGCCAAAAATAGAATGATGGTATTACTGACAGTAAAACAAAAAAGCTAAACACACAAGTGTTTGATATGGGTATATAAATCAATGTCTTGTGTTCCACTAAAAAGTTTCAGTTATTTGCAATAAATCATAAGTGTGATTAAATGAACTTATGCTATAATCCTAAAATGTTCTGCATAGTTTCAGATCTTGTTTCTTAACATTTCTAACTTCCGTTTGATAAGAAAATGGTTGCAAAATACTTCAAAAGAATTTCCTACAGTGCTAATATAGAAGTCTGCTGTAAGTTTATACTGGGGAAAAAGATGTTTAAAAAAGCATTTTAATTTCCAATAGAGAAAGAAAAGCATACAAAGCCAAAAGATATTTATAGTACTATTTACAAGTCTATTACAAAATTCACATGCGTGCTTTATTGAACAAACTTCAATATGAAAATTATTTCTAAGCAACACATAAGTATTAATAGTTAATAAATTTGACAAGTTAAAATTAACTCAGTAAAAACACCCTATGTTTAGGTAAAGAAAGGAAAAAAAAAAAAAGAAATTGTGCTTTTAAAAATTCGGCTCTGGTGGAAAATGGAGCATTTCAGAAGAGGTAGGAAAAAAAGCACAAAAGGCAACAAAAATCCAGGTGTGTTCCCAGTGAGAAAGCTTTTCCTTGGCAAGGTACAAAAGTTTCAAGGAAGTATCTTCCAGCACCTATACAAAATCAGTTTTTGAAAAATTATAGGAAGGTGTTAATATGTCATTGAAAGCTGCCCACTTAGCTGGAGTAAATTCTTCACTAAAAGTTATTATACCAGCAAAAAATCCAGGAACTAAAATACTTGATTATTCTGGAACCACAGCAAAAGTCAAGTTTGACAACTGGCTTTTGCTTATCCTGTACACTTTAAAAATATGGCTCTGCAGTTTTATTCATGTCATTACAGCTGATCATGATGTCTACACGTGTCACATTTTTTTGATTCTTTCAAAAAAGCATTTTCAACTCGTAGTTTTTCAGTCTCCTATAAAACAGAAAAAACATGGGGGTATTAAGGAAATTAYACTCACTTCTTTTGTATTTTGAAGTAAGTGATACCTACACTTGAACAAGTGTTCTATACACTATGTACTTGAGGAAATAAAATGGGGTGATTCTTGTCTGGGGCCTGTAAGGACACAGACCAGCCATGACCTACACAACCGCATAAAATCACAGGTATCTATTACTCTCCAACAGAAGAGCAAGAATTTCATTCTCAAAGCTTAGCTCTCTTCTATGTCAGGCCATTACTTCATCTATATTCTACTCTGCAGCTTACCTCAGTAAGTTTAGCATAATCTTTCTTCAGTTTCACAAGATACTGAATCTTCTGGTTTAGGTTTTGATGACCAAGTAATTTTCCGTTCTCCTCGGCAAGAGAGTCAACTTGCTTCCTCAGCAAGTCCATTTCCTGTAATTAATAAATACATTGTGTACCTCTTAATTGTAGCCCCTTCCTTCTCTTTTCAGAAGGAATAGCTTCTTTAGAACTATTAACATACTAACATTTAAGTTGTACACAACATACAACATTTATGTTGTAACATGATGCAAGAGTTGGTTCATTCAGGAAAGACGTATTTGTCTTATGTCTCCTTAGCTACTACATTAGATCCCTCTAAAGGGCAAAAGCACCATTTGATTTGTATTACAAACCGCAACAGTGACTTCCGTACCCAGAGTTCCACTACTGCAGGAAACAGCATTACAAATAAAACTAAACTGCAAGACAAAACATTTCCAGAGACAGTCTTTGATTGCCAATTAATTCAGAATATTGTCCAATTAGCAACAGCTCTACCTCTGCTGAATAAGATTCTACTGTAAAGACAACAAAAAAATTATACATATAGAACCTTTCCAATTCTGTCTCTCTCTTCATACGTTTCCTCCAGTTTTGATCTAATTTCTTCTTTTTCATGAAATGCTTTCAGCTCCAAAGCTCTTGTTCGTTCCATCTCCAGAGTCATTTCAAGACAAGTATTCTCTTTGATTTTGAGGGTATTTTTGGTCTCTTCTAATCTGCCAATATAAAAGCACCATATAATATTAAAAAACAAAATAAATGGCATACAACTGAATAGTAAGTAATCCTTGGACATGTAGGCAGACTCTTCTAAAAATATTCTTTTAAGACAATTTATTTTCCCTAGAACTCAGTGCTAACAGAAGGAAAAATCGCATTCTGCTTCACAGCTCTTGAGTTTGATACAATCTCTTCACTAGTCAGTGTTTTGGAGTTGCTCCTCTTTTTGGGAAGTATGCTGTTTCCATACAAGTCCACTCATTAAAGAAAACAGAAGCTTCACCTACTAGAACGCTAAGAATTCATCTAAGGCATGTAAATTTGCCAGATGAACTCTGCTGTTCTTCAAGTTTCCCCTAAACTGCTTGTTTGTATATGGCTTTTCCCCAGTAGCCTTGTTGCTCAGAAACATCTCCAAACAGCTCGGAGATGGTCTGAGCTTGTTTGGCCTGATAACAGAAGGACCACCACTTTGGATAGATGTCTTGTCTGCTGAAAAATGTTTTAATTCTGTCAGGCTCACAGAATACTAAGCCATGCCATCAAACTTAGCAGCCTATCTACTGATTATATGAACTTTAGTAATTTTGCATGTCTATTCAACTATTGCATAAATTAAAATATTTTTGTCATCAGTTTTGTTTCACTGAAGCCTGGTGTTTAAGACCTACTGTATGAAAACAGAATTCATTTGCTGCATTTGTCAAGACAGTTTCTTGATGACAAAAGAATCTTTTTCCTCTTTGTACATTATTTGTTTGTACGAGACATTGTAGCATTGTATAAAGTGTATTTCAGAGACCAGACAGGTATGAAAAACCAATGCATTGAATAGCAAAATAACSCCTAATCAAGACTAAGGTTTCTGGAAAACTCAGTATAAATTACTTTTGAAATGACCATGTTCATAAAAACTATCTTCATCCTTAAAAGAAGTTACGTACATAGAAAGCGTTCCATTAAATGTAAATAATTCAAATATTGGGAGATTCAGCCACTATGAGTCCCTGAAGCAATACAAATTAGGAAAAGAATAACAGGAGCAACATTTTCAAACTAATTTTCATCTACTAATTCAGTATTTTATTTCTTGATTACTATCCATCCAAGGTGCAAAACCACTTGAATTTCAAGGACCACTTGCACAATAGTGCAAACACAATCTAGGAATCCTTTAATAAACAATTTTCATTATTCAAGCTGAAGCGCAAAAAATAAAACAAATAGCATAAAAAAGCAAATAATTATATTAAGTTTAAAATTGTAAAATATTTATAATATTAATAAAGAAATGAACAGTATTTCAAATTAATTTGAAAAGGAATGTGCTTAGAATTCACTGCATATAAGAGAATTCAAAACAAATAGCTTTAAACAATTCAAAGTGTCCCTTCTAAATTAAGTTTTTCTATGGTTCTATCTATTTCAGAGCATTTTCCTGATATAATGCTACCCTTTTAGAAAATACAGTAATAGGTGCTACTACCACCTACTGATGAGAAAGAGTAAGAACTTAATGTGTCTTGCAGAACTGTAAACATTTCCAAACTACATCTTTTATAGTTTCAGATCTTGGACTTCTATTGCTTAAATATATGTTTTTGGTATTAATGAGTTTAATATAAGTCTCCAGTTCAATGAACAATATTAAACTTACTCTGCTTTGATTTTCAGCATCTCCTCCATCGCTTTATTCTGTAAGAGTTAAAAATATTAGTTACATTCATAATGTTTAATATACATATAAATATACAAAATTTTTTGTCACTTAACTGATGCCACATATCTCATTCCGGATCCTACCAAAATCATCCTACTGCCCCGTAACTCACATCTCTAACATTCACTATAAGTTCATCTCTTTGCTATATGCACGTATTTCCAATTTCATGCCAGCACAAATGACCCACAGCAATATCTCTGCCCATTCATACACAGCAGAGCTCTGACAGGGGGTTGTTCTGTGTGGGAGATCTGTGGCAACCTCCACTGTGACATTAACTTCCCTTTGGCAGAGCCCTGACGTAGCAAGTGACACAATCTTCACTTTCCAACTCTGTGGAGATGAGTTAGATTTAGTGATCTGAAACTGGTTTTGCTTATTGTGCAATCTGACACCCAGTTCACTGGTGTTGGACCAAGACAGAAGCCTTAAGAAATAAGTATCAGGCTCTGTATCAGTTAGGATTCACTAGAAATCAGTGTTTATTTCACTGCCATGAGATAGAAGAAAACATGTTAATACTTCATAGCAGGGAAACAGCAACTGACTGCTACATGAGAAGGGTAATATACCTTGGCCAGTCGTTCTTCAGCAATCTCCTCCTCTTTCTCTTTGAGGTACTGAACATCAGGATGTTTCTGATCACTAGGAAATCCAAGAATGAGGAAAGTTTCTCACAAACAGAGTAAACCAGTTGTAAAAACATCTTACTCAGATTAAACCAGTAAATGTATGTAGTTGTCTTGACACATGTTTGTACCCAGAATACTGAACATCATGAAACAACTCTGAAAGGGTTTAGACTTCTATATTCCAAGAACATCACATTTTCCTTTATTAGAGTATAGAGAAACTAATGTTTTAATGAAAACAATTAAAAATGTAGTAACTATGCAACTGTATGTTAGACAGCTTTGGGATTGAGGTAAATGTTTGATTAGTTCATGATGCTCATATGCATATAGACTGCAGAAAGCAACTCCTTCCTACAAGATCTTTGCTCAGTGGTCTTGCCAAGTCAAGAAGGTAAAAGATTTTTGTATTCAGAAGACTTGGAAACTTTATTTTGTTAGTTTTTAATAAACATGACATTGGATGGAAGTAAGCAAACACCATAAAATTAAAATAACCCGCAAACCAACACACCATTGGGACCACTTCATTCTTGTAGTATGCCATAAGGGAAGAACTTAATTGATTAACAGTTATTGTTATTTGATGCAATTATAAAAGATCACTATCTTCAGTAACTTAAAAATCTTTGTCAACATACCTAGCTAGGGTGATTTATTTTTCATATCTGGTATAAACAGCCTTAGTCTGAGAGAGTAAGTGTGTGTATGTGTGGGTGGTTTTTTGTTAATGTTAATTAAATGCCAGCTTAAAAAGTCTAACAACTTCTGAAAACTAAAATAAAAATAATTTCTTTTCCTTGTTAAATTTTGGTACAACCCACTTCCAAAATCCACCCAAATTCGTCCAGCTTATAAATGGTTGGACAAAACTGCAACACACTTTGTTTACTTATTCTCGGTTGATACTTAACATGAACTTTAAAACCTCCAAGTTTAGAATCATTGATTATGCTTGAGCCTTTCAAATTCCAGTACTGGTCAGCCTGTACCAGCTCCAAAGTAGTGCACTGAGCCCGCTCCAGCTTAGCATTATAGAGGTGAAGGCTGACCTTTCCTGTACAGCTTGCTCTTCCCTGCCCTAACACTAAATACCAGAAGAGAGCAGGCACTTGGCCTCATTTTGTATTCTCAAACATCCTCCAATGCAGTCCAAGATCCTCACATCTCATTACTTTGTCACGTGTGACACCAATGATCAAATCATCTCGCTCTCTAACACTGGGCTACACAAAAGATAACTACTACCTGCTGCTGCTATCAGCTGCTCCCATAATGTATGAGGCACATGTCTGTTGTGTATATCCCCACCTGAAATATCTAAACCTGATTTTTCAGAGAGCATGCAATATACTATTAGCCTTTGGTCTATTCAAACCACAACTATCGACTAACAGCAGCTGGGAATTGTTAATGCTTATCCAAATTATATCCCAAGGTCCCAAGTTGGGAATCCAGCAAATGAGGAACATAAAAGTAATGCTTTTCTGTGAAAAATTAGGTCCAAGTAACCTACTCCATAAACTGTGTGAAAAACAAAGCCACAGAATCCAGTTTTCCATGGCAAGGTAACATCATCTTGTTTTTCTGCGATTCCCATTTCAATTCACAACACTTTCAAATGTCTGTTGCAAACAAAGCAGAAGGACCTAGAGACATCATCATCATTCAGTATCCCACCTGATCTGTCCCACCAAGTCGGTCTTGTGCACAGAATGTTTTCTACAAATGAATCCCTTCATAATTGAAGATTACTGTATAATACATATAATGCAAGGACAAATTGGAGTTGCAGAGACATCTGCAATTACAGCATCTTCTAATTGGAATACTTAATTTTGAAAATTTAATAGTGTTCTTTTACATTAAATACTTATCTTACCAAAAAGTCAGTTCTAAAACTGACAACACTGATAGTTCATTGAATAGAGATAAAAGTTCTGTAAAATATTTTTTGATACATTTAATAGGCAAAAAAAGATTAAACTCCTACCTAGCATTAAGTTACTGTTTACTAAATTGCCCCTTAAAAATGCATTGTCATTAAATAAATAAACAGAATTATTTGCTGCCAGTTAAGATTTCTTTTCAGAAGATGTAAAACAGCAGATTATTTAATTCTTTACAAAATTGAAAACAAAGAAGAAACAAAAGAGGTAAGCCACGAAACAAAATCTTTTCTGTCCAAAACTGTACAGATTACAGTTCGAACCAAACCTCAGGATATCTCCAATCTGAGGTATACAGCAGCATACCATCTTTTCAGAGGAAGTTCATTCCTTACCCTCAAAAACACAAGGTGGAGAACTGGTTTCATTTATGTCTATGTTAAAGCTTCTGTTGAATGCATTTGGACATTTCCTACATACTGAATCCATAACCGCACAAGTTATATGACAATATATAATACACAGCAATGGCTATGCATGTAATTATTTTACATTCTATTTCCATTTCCTTTATAAAACTTTGCTGTATTTAAGAATTTGTGATTTAAAGGCAATAAAGTTTACAAGCCAGTAAACAATTTTCATGGAAAAGGCTGAGTCAATCTAATTATACAAACAATATGTAAGATTGTATTTCAAATAAAAACTGTAAATTTGTTTATCTTACTTAATTGCTTCAAGTTAAGACAAGTTCTTCTTGTTTTATTTTACTTTACCTGTTCTTGCTTAGTCTCTGAGCTTCTACAAGGCTCTGTAAATTCCTGTTGTTCTCCACCAATATCTGCATTTCCAGACGCAAGTTCTCCAACTCATTTAATTGGTCCTAAACAAGTGAAATTGGAAACATTTTGTTTGACCAAAGACCAAATTGCAATTCCTGTATTCATTTCCAGTTGAACATGTTTTTGAGTAAAATAGAAGACAAAACTATTTCTCAGAGAACAAGCACAGTTCTCTGGCAAAGATCTGCATCATCCTCCATTTACAGTTTCATTAGAAACTTGATTTAGAATAAATAAGTCAGAACAGTCTCATCAGCAAAAATGATGTTACCATTTGATATTCATGAACAGGAAACAACTCAGTCCTTGGGAAAATGAGATATATGGACATCTCAAGCAAGTTGTCACCATTTGTTACCAGCCTAGGTAAAGAGAAGACCAAGAACTGCCTTCCTGCTTTAATGGACAGTCTACTAAGCAGAGCTCATTAAAAATCTGAACTCTGTATTCTGTCTTATCTTAACCTTACAAATTGCCTGTAGAGATTAACTCTAGTACCTTCAGCCTTAGAATTTCATTATTTTTAGCTCTTCGTTCTTCATTCAGTTCATGTACAAGGTGCTCCAGGTTTATTGCAGAAGCCCTCCGATCAGCTATTTCTTGCTCATGAGTTTCCAAGAGCTTTGCCAAATTCACATCAAAATTAGGGGGAGTTTTTGGACACTGGCAAGTTAAAAGAAACAAAGCCCACAAACTATTAGTAAGGAACTGTTTCCCCTATGTATTGGTTACATGTTTTAATACTTAATTGGAGACATATGCTAATAAATTCCTGGCAGACAAATCATTGATAATACATTTAAGTTACAAACAATGTGAATGGGATTTGACCATTCTTGATACATTGTCATTTCTGGTCCCAGCCTGAAGCCATGCTGTAAAGTTTATTAGTCCTTTTCAATGAGTTTTAACAGTTATTACAATGAAAATGTTTCTCTCACAAATGCCATACCTGGGGAAATGTTACAGAAGATGAGTCCACAAAGCAATCTATTTGCTTCATTTTTAGTTCATATTCATTCTTCCTCTTCTCCAGTTCTTCTGTCATTCTGTCCAACTATTAAAAATCCCAATTAGAATTAAATTAGCTCATAATCCACACAAAATATTAAAGAAAGCAGCAGCCAGATCTCTATTTTGAGCAAGCTTAAGTACACAAGTTATTTTAGATTACCTTAGACTTCACTTTCATAATTGTTTTCTATATTTACCTAATAACTGTTAATCATTCAATAGTTGCATGTAACAAGCATTTTTGAAAGCATATATACACTATATACTGTGTAGTTAATCTGAATTTTGTTCTTGTTGTTGGTATTTGATTTTTTTGCCTTGCTAACACAATCTACCTTTCAAAGGGCTTGCTAGCACAGGAAAACTATTTTGAACTTTGTTGGCAAATATTACTGGTCAAAACATGATTTGATATGAACAAAGATTTTACTGGTATAGATTTAATCAGTTTCCTCAAAGAGAACATGCTAACATGACAAAAGGACTCTTCTTTCCAAAATAACTTACCCTTATTGGAGTTTTTGCCAACACAAATATATTACTTTGCACTATGACTGTTGTGACAACTAGAGCTAAAATTTGGACAAAGGCTTAACATAGCTATTTGGTCTGCAAAAGCTCCAAATCACTCTCAGAATGCATAATTTATAGAGCTCAACAATTATCTCCACTACATAATGATATAGTTTGTGGATAAGTGTTAAGCAGAGGAAAAAGTAATCCCCTAGGTTACACTGCTTATAACCTCAGGTTGCTCTGTTATTATAGGTACTGATAATTTTATTCTGCTTTCAGAGTAAACATTTTCGTGATCTCTAGACACCATTTCCAAAGTATTTAAAAGTTATCTAGCTTCTGTTCAGAAGCTTTTGAACTACTACTTTGCTTTTACAGGAAGGAGCATTGCTCTTCACCAAGAGTACTTTGTACAAGATGCTCTAAAATTACAAGTAAAACCTTTTCCAGAAGCTACAATTAACCACAGTTCCCTCCCAAGGAGCCAATTATCAGAAGAATTTCCTTGTTTTACCTGTTCCCTGAGTTCCTGGATTAGAACTTCTTTCTTTTTTATGTCTTCCTGCGCACACTGAAGCAATGAATCATGTTTCTTAGAGGCCTCTGTCAGTCTTATCAGCTGATCAGTGGTATGATGCAAGTCTTCACAGAGAAGGTCTCTCTATTTTAAGTCATTGAATGAGTAAAGAAAGAAATGTTAAAGTTACTCTAAAGCAGTTGTTTCAAGATGTTTTGTCATTGTTGCTAAGATTGCTAACAGTTACAAGCATCTCCCTTTTCCCTCATGAATTGTAGCAAGCATTAATCTATAAATTTCTTATTTTAGCACATTTTCAATATCCATTGTCTTGGTTGCAGAACAAAAATGAGAACTTTCCTACAGTATAGTTACAGTTAGATACTTGTGGGAGATATTTGGAATCAACCACTGTTTTAAAGTATAATGTATACTTAAGAAGAGATACAATTCTTTAAATAAGAAACCAGAAAGGAATGTATAGATTTTAATCCATGCTGAATTAGTGATTACAGCTTTTTTAGTGCACTGCTATTCTGTAGATACCTCTGGATTTATTCTAGGATCTATCTGATAGGGCATCATACCTACACAAGGTGTGTTAACCTAGAAGGAGAAACAGTATTTTAAGTGTCACCTTGGATTAGTTCTTCTTTTCCAGTCAAGAAAGCATGAAAGAAATTAGTAACTGATGTACAAAGTCAAAGAAGGAGAAACACTATGATTTTATCAGGAGCCATTTACACCCAAGGATAACAATGTAATAAGAATTGTTACTTCAGTTTAAAAAAACCAAAACAAACCAACCAAAACCAGAAAGTGATCCATTTGGCAGGCAACTCAGTTTAGGATTCCAGAATGTCAGGTTTAGATATGATTATTAATGAAGATAGTCTGTTTATTAAATGTAGTGGAAATATATTTAAGAATGGTTTTTGAGAAGCAAACACTACTCCGGAAGACTTTATTGGTGCTATATGATTGGACTAAGCATATGTAATATGACAGATGATCTTTTAGAGATTACTTGTAAGGAGAGGCTGGTGGTTTTGACTGATGGACGTGTTCACCAAGATAATGGTGAAAGCAGTAACAGGAAAGGCAAAGTTAAAAAGAAAGATACCATTTTAAAAAGCAAAATCGCAGTTGAATCAACCATGCATCCTAGATCTGTTTCCAGCAGGTGGAGCTTTTAGTTAAAATTATGAGTAAAGAAAAGATGTTACTGAATATAGCAGCAGTGGGGGAAGAGATAATATTAAACATCATATATTCTTCTACCTATTTTAATTTCTCAGCTGCATCATCTAATGTTGCCATTAAATTCAGCTGATGACTCCTTAGTGGCCTTAACAAAATTAAACCAGGCTTTTAGCATAGGATTTTATGAAGTACCATGTAAAATATTTATGTCAAGTAATGTGATAGTTTAACAGAATTTGTCAGGTATCTCATGAAAAATTCCTTTAAGAACATCTTAACTAGCTTTAGTTTGAACTAAAATGAGGTTAAGTATTACACAAGTATTTTAAGCAAAACCACATCCAACTGGTCTGTTGAACAAATAATCATAATATACCAACATTAATGTTTTTACCTCAATGTTATCAGCTATTTGTCTTCTCTCCAAGGCTTCCCTCAGTTCTTCAATTTTCTTTTCCTGATCCTCTATGATCCCTTTACTTTCTTCTTTTGCAGCCAGAACAAGATTATACTTGCACTACAAAAACAATTAAATTAAGTTTTAGAATATTTTAGGAAAACATGTTATCAAAAAAAGTCAGCAAACATAATACAAATAAATGTATATCAGAAATCTTATGATGGCAACTACAAACGTTTAAAATCTGTGTCAATGACTAAAATCAGAACGATATATCATACTTGCTAAATTGTACAAACTATGTTATTAGAAATGAGTTGTCAGAACAATGGAAAAAGATTATTAATTTAATATATATTAGCCACCACAATACATATTAACCACTAAAGCCATTATTGAAAAAAACAGATAACCATATGTAGAAATCTGCCTCATCAACATTTTGTCTGTAGGACCTTTTGAATTCATAGTTCATACATATACAGTATCTAAAGCATTCTGTGGGTTGCTCTATCAGTTTGCAAACAAGACCTATTTTAATAAAGAGGATGCATCATATTTATTCATAGTTATTCAAATACATAGTTTTAGTTCTTTATACTTATGTTTTCAGATGTAGAACACAGTAATGTCAGCAACATAAAAATTCACTCCCTCAAAAAAGAATTTACAATTCAGCTTCAATTGTTGAGGTCTTAAATTGCCAGTTTCTGAGAAAATCTAAATGTGACTGTCAGCTGAGTGTAGTTTACAGGATGTGAACAGGTCCCTTTAGAGACACTGCTCTTTACCCACCACATGGAAAGAGTTCAGTTTTCAAGACAGCCTTAGGCATAAAACGTTCAGAAGATTTCAACATGTCAAAAGAAAGGCATCTCCTTCTAAAACGCTACAGCAAGTTACGCTGTTTGAGACCCATAAGACATGTCATTGCCTCCCATTTCTGAAAAACTATACCATGTCCTTCAAAATGACAGAACATACATTTATATCCTCGAGCTCTCTTGTCAGCCCATCTATGGACTCAGTTTTATGATTAATTGAAGACCTCAGCTCCTGGATCTGTCTCATCAAGTCAGTTACAACTTCCTGCAACATAAAAAAAAGTTAATCCTGATACATTATATATATTTTATTACTGGACTTTTCTTTGGTGTATAGTTTGTCAACCCCAAATTTCAAACGGCCATTTGAAAATGAGGCCTCAATACGCACATGTAAAGGAGTAACAGGAAATTTGTTGTTAAATCATTGGCTTTTGTTCTAAGCACTTACATGAAGAATTAAATAACCTGCTGTGTTCATTAGAAGAGAAGACTAGCCCTCTGATTTAGTCTCAGTGCTGTAATGGGTTTCTAATAGGAGAATAGAAGTACTGTAGTTTTAGGTTACATTTGTTTGTAATGGAAAAAGGCACATTCAAGAAACACCACTGCACTGACAATACCAGATTCTTCTGACTTTATACATGTCAAATTTTTGGTTTTAGCATGGAAAAAGCAAGACTTACCAATGCATCACACTGGATAGTAAACACACTATGTGATTGCTTATGCCTGTTTTACATACAGCATACATGCTTGTATTAGGGGAACTTTTTGCTGTTTAAGCTTTCAGAACACCAGAGCAGTCTTTTCATGTAAAAGTGCTTTGATTTTATTAACAAAGATACCCACAGTCACATTCTTACATCACCTTTCTTACCTTTTCTCTTAGCCCATTACAACATGACACTGACTGGAAGGACCTATTAATCATCAGGGGAATTATGCATCATTTATGCATTGAATGTTTTGTCCAGTAGACAGCTTTACCTTGATTTTTTTTTTTGTTTAACCTTCAGTTATCTTGTGTTTTCTCTGAATGCATACCAGTTTCCTACTAGCTGCAAACTCCATGCCAGTAGAAGGTAGGACTTATTTTACCTAGATACACAGCCAGGATGGCCTAGAATCACAGAATTACTAAGTGTCATAGAAAGGCTCTGGGCTTTCAACTCTGCTACAGAACATAGTTACCTGCAAAACTAGGTATCAGTAACAGAAATAAGCCCAAACCTTATCTGCATCATTTGTCTTCTTCAAAGAAACAATAAACTCTTCAGCAGCAGCCAGCTCCTGTTCCAATTTCTGCAGTTTTGCTTCCTAGAAGAAATAATAATTGTGAAGGAGAGACTTAATTACTTTTGAAGTGTGTTTTGTAAAGCACAAAGCCATGAAAAAAAAAAAAAAAAAAAAAAAAAAAAAAAAAAAAAAAAAGGAAGTTGTTTACCTTACCAGAAAAATTAAGCAGTAGCTTAACAAAACCATCTGAAACTTGAGAACTCTACATTTATTTTGCTGGTAATCTACAGAACAGTCAGTTCACCAATAAAATTGCTATTAATGCACAAGGAAATCCATGAACACACAATTTAGTCATTCAATTCTGCTGTTGTACCTGCTGCTCACACCGTGTCACCATTTCAGAGGATGGTTTCTCCACCTGTGCTTTTTCAAGTACTTTCAAGAGCTCCCTGGAGAAGAAAACATATTTCTAGTGAGAAATACAATCAGAACATGAGAGCTTTAACAAGAATCAAGTCATATAAGTTTATTCTTATTTGCACTTAATTTTTTTGAAGAGTTCTTTAACTATCACCTTCTCAGTGCTATRCAAGACTAATAGTTTAGTTACTTGCCATACACTGCTATCAGTAGTGGAACTTCATCTTTGACATGAAGAACTATACTCATAACAAAATTACATTTGTCATGTTAATTGAATACATTAAAATGAAGTGTTGTTCTAAGTTGAATAAAATAAACAAGCTCATTATGTAATTATCTCCACCCAGCTGGGGAAAGACACCTCTACAAATAGGATCCCCATCTGAATACAAAACCTAGCATAGGACAAAACCAATAAAGTCAGATGAAAATAAACCCCACCACTAATTAAAACTTACTTTGAATTGTTTTCTTTGTCTTCTTGTAATTGTAATGTTAGTTTTTCATTATGTTCTTTTTCTGTTTTCAGGAGTTTCAAAAGGTTCTAGAATATCAAAATATATGTTGTTATAACAAGTTACAATATAAAAGGTCTTTAGAATAATTTAAACAAAAAGAAAAAAATCTAAAAAAACTCCTAAGATGACTGAAAAAAACCCCCACAAAACCTTAGATGGAAACAGAAAGATCTTTAGCTTTGTCCTGGACAAGTTCAAAAGTAAACTCTTATTTATATTAAGCAATCAGCTCTTTTCACCTGCCATTGATAATGATTTCATATAGCTATAATGTTCCTCAACATATAATGTTCCTCAACATCCAAGGCTTTAAAGGGAAAAATTACAATTTTCAACTGTAGATTAATTTTGGGGGATCTTTCAAATTCTAACCAGCAGTTCAAGATATTAGACTATAAGGAATTTAAAATAATAATTTTCAATCTGTCAGTATTCCTTTAAACACTAAAAAGGAAAACGTACAGCAAACTTGCTGAGCAGGCAGTGTACACTGCAGAAAAGCAGGCAAAATCATTTGCAAAAGCCCTTGAGCAACCTTATTGCTGTTTTGCAGTCACTGCAGTCTGACAGGCTTTCAAGGACAGCATCAACTAAATTCCAGGACAGTGATCCACCACAAAAAGGCATAGATCATTTTAACAAGATCACATCCACTACAAAAATTTTTAAGAAACTGTTTTGTAAAGATAGAATAAGTAAGCTAGTCTTAGCTAGCACTGAGATGAAAGGTCACCAGCATTTTGATGTCAGGATTCTTTTCCAAAGCAGTTTCTTATTTCTTTACTAATTAACCCATCTCCCTCAACATTTCCAGAGCAGTTTCTTCATCTGAAAAACCTACTACTTCATCATGCTATTGGATATTTCTTGTAGCCTGTGATTGCAAAAATCTCGCACTAAGTTTTAAAAAAGATTCTGGGTACGTCTTCCAAACAAGGTCACCAGGAAACCTATTATTACTGTGGAATTTATTATTGATGATACAGTAACAGGAATTAAACAATCTGGCTACATGAGTAACTGTATAATAAAGTCCTTTAAAAATCTTAACTGTCTTACACAAAGCTCAGTTTTCATTGCTTCTGCTTCTTGTTTTCTGTCCTCAAGTTGTTGCTTCAGTTGATCTGTCTCAAACTTCGCTACTTCCTGCAAATTGTCATAGTCATCCTGTAGGCTTGCTTTTTCTTCAAGAATCTTTTCGTGTTCTAGCCTTTATAAAAAAACAAAACAAAACACCAAACCCACCCACAATATTAAGATAAGGGTTTGCTTCATTATAAAAATACCCCAATCAATTGTATTTTATAATCTTCAGATAACATACAAAGTACAGTTATTTTAGAAAGAAGTGACTGGCAAACAGTAACTTTTTTTTTTTAAACACAGAAACCCCAAATTTATGAAGGGCACAGGAAATTTAAGTAGCATTGGCAGAGAAGGCAGAGCACTCTTTCTGATCCCTAGAAATAATTTAATTCTTACAAAATTCTATAGAAATTTCAGTCACTGTGTCTTGATAATGGCATCCACCCATTTTTTAAAAAAAATTTTTTTTTAGCCAGTTGTTGGACAAAAGACTCTGCTAGAATGATCCTGAGTACCTACATCTGATTAGTTGATATCTGGGTTATTTATCCCATATAAAATCTTTATATATTCTGGGCAAGWCTGGGTTATTTCCCTCTAAATTATTGCCCTGAAAACTTATTTCATTTGATCTTTCACAAAAGTGAAAAGCAAAAAGAGGTAAAAGACCTGCTAGGCAAGTGTTATGAATCATGTTATTAATGGAGAGTCTATAGAAAGAATACCCTCCAAAAAGTCAGTACTTCTGCTAACACACAAGGCATCAATGAAACCACAACATTTAATTTCAATTCCAGGTTCCCAGTCTCACAATGTATCACTCAAAAAATTACTTCAGCTAAGACATGACCTGCTATAATGCAATAACATAGTTAAGCTTTCCAGAAAAAAAAAAAAAAACACAAAACCAAAACCTAACAAAACAAACAAAAACCACCACCACCAAAACCCAACATAGCTAAGTCACGCTAATGATTAAAAGTCTCACTGATTTTCATCTCCCAGCAATAACGTCAATTATTGCATACAACATAGTGAGTTTTTCAGGCTTCAACAGTCAAGCTTCAGTTTATTTTTATGGTTTCTTTCTGCTTGTATTTTTAGAGCAGCATCATTATATTGCCTGCTTCATGTGACCAGACTGAGAAGTAACAGTTAATTTTTAAGACTAAATTGGAAAAAAGAACAAACTACGCCTCTTCAGCTACTTGACTTTTGGAGACCAATAAGCTTATAGGTATATCCTACTTAATGGGAAAATGCTATAGCAAACCAAAATTAAGGAAGCCTCATTTTATTTTCTTTCTGCTAATTTCACCACGTTCCCCCTCATGGCTCTGAAATAGGCATAGAAAGAATTGAGGAAAAAAAATAAGCAAAGGACATAAACACAAAATAACAACTTTAAATAAGAGATGTAAAGTGCATGTTCACATGCAGAAAAGAACTAAAATCACTGGATGCATCCAGAAGGGAGGTTAAGGCATTTTACCAAATTGCCAACATACCTGCAACTGTCCAGCTGGAACTGTACATCCATATGTCTACCAGAAAGCTGACTCATTTCTTTCTCTTGTTTTTCCCTAAAGGCACTATATTCCAATTTTACAGCAGACAACTCCTTGTCTGCAGACTGCAGGACAATGCGCAAGTCATAGACTTCACTTGTTAATACTGCCAAAAACCAAACAAATATTTTACATGTTATTTGGAAAACTGTGCTAGATACAGGACATGTAACACTACAGAATGTCCTGGGAAGGTCTCACAAAACTACACATTTTCAGTGGAATTAACCTTGAAGGTCACACACAAAAAGGATTTCCAAATGGAAAAGGTCAACTGACTAAGAACTAAAGAGTACAGGCAGAATCAAAAACATTCTAGACGGTATCACTGCATT
This sequence comes from Phoebastria nigripes, assembly GCA_035582835.1. Lineage (NCBI taxonomy): Eukaryota > Metazoa > Chordata > Aves > Procellariiformes > Diomedeidae > Phoebastria > Phoebastria nigripes. The sequence continues at coordinate 251,608 of JAYKAV010003064.1, forward strand.
TCCATAGACTAATAGAGGATTTTCCCTTTATTTTTAGTTTATATTTATTTTCTTTATAAAATACTGTATCCTGTACTCCCTTCACATTCAGGGTGAACAAAGGACAATTTTCAATATTGTATACTGTACAAGACTGGGCAGAGAAAAGCTATTTTGCAAGTATTTGAGATTTTTTTCTTTAAAAAAGATTAAAAAAAATTAAACCAGTATGGACTAACATCTTAAACCCAAATAGTTACTCAGCATGTGCTATTATTGATTCAAAACATTAAGACACCTCAGAATTTCATATGGAATTTCAGTGTTACATAGACTTACTATCAGTCTTGCTTTGACTGTCTTGAAATTGCTTTTCAAGTGATTTTATCTGTTCAAGGAGCTCCTGGCGCTCTTTACTCCAGTCATTCCTTTCGGATGAAAGAAGCTTGAGAAGAGAAGTAAAATTTTTAAATGGAAGAAAATGTAGGAGTGGCTAAGTCACAGAGCTGTAACAATAATAATGTATTAGAGCATTTCATCAGCTGATTATAAATACAAGATGCATTTTTCTTTAAATTTGATATTTGGTGAATCTGAAATCCATAAAAGTCCAAGAAAAAAAAAATTTCAGTATCACTGAGGACATTACCTTATCTAAAAAGTTCATTTAAAAGCAACCCACAGCTTAGGAGCTGAGATCTTTTTCAGAGCAGAACTATCAGAAATGAGACTCATCTGGGAAGGAAACAGGCCTTCTTTCCTTTTCTATGTTAAATCAAACCTAGCGATTAAGGAAGACTTGTAAATATTTTATAGAGTAAGGGCATTTCAGTTCAGTTCCAACTGAGGCAAGTAGTATTTTCAGCATTCCAAAGTTTAAAATTTCCTTGTGACTATTGCCATTTCCCAGAAATCACTAAGTTGGCCAAAACCAAGCACAGACCTCTTGAGTGTCTATTTGCTTATAGTTAAGATCAAGCAGGCTCAGAATCACAACACTTAAAACAACAAAACAAAAAAAACCCCAAACCTGCAGTGTTATGTTAAATGAAGTCCTTGTCTTCCTGCACAGCCCTGAGCTATGACACTATGTAAATTTTTCAAAAGTCAAAATGCAAGTAACACTGAAGACCTCACTAGACAACATAGTAGTATGAGTGTGGTAGATATCACCTTGTCATATATACATACTCACGTATAGCCCTACTCACGTATAGCCCTGTATTATATTGTTCTCTCACCTCCTGTATTTGTGCAGAATGATGCTCCAGTTTATTAATATGCTGCTGGAGTTTTATATTCTTGCTTTCCTCTTCATCCAGCTTTGTCTGCATTGTGCTCAGTTGCTCCTGTGACACAACAGACACTCAAAATTAGAACACCCATCTTCCAGTTATTCTCACATGCCATATGGCAGTCTGTGCATATTAAATATAAAAAAGTCAACTACTTTCTTTTTTATGACCTGAACCAACAGAAAACAGAACATTCAAAAATAAGCTGATTTCTCCTATTGCTAACTAAACTGCCAGAACACAAGAAAACCCACCAGGGAATACAAGGACTGAATCCAATAAACACTTAGTTTTCAGACACATGTTTATCTTGGAGAAATAAGGCTTTAAAAAGAAGTTATTCAAAATATACACTAGCTAAATTCCTTACAGGATCTCTACACTATGGTAAGCATCAAAGAGGGGTTTGGGCTGTTGTGCCAGGGTTTTACATGCACTGAAGTTAGTTCCAGCTTCTAGAGAGTAGTTCAGATAACTTTGTAGCACTCTTCCATGTGACAAAAGACCTTCCCTGCCCTTTAGGAAAGATACAAGACAATTAAGGTATAATGGTGGACAAGCAATATTTGGCAGGTTTCTTCAAATAATGTAGTATTATATATTAAGCTTGGGTATTGTTCCAAATGTAGCTGTCAGAGACTTATAAAGAAGTTTCCTCAGAAACAAGTTATCAGGTTAAAATAGTAAAAGTTTAGATGTCCTGTGTATCTTAAACTACTTATGATATTCAACTCTCAAATCCCCTTCAATTTTTTCATTGTAAATCCTCTTAAGTACAGTGTATACTTAACTGTTTAGTGAAGCCTTAAGTATTCATCAAGAGCTTGTTTCCCATACAAATTAAAATATATTTGGTGGGGGGGAAGTATTTCATGCCAAAACCYGCTTTATAATAAAGTTACACATACACTTCTGTTGTTATTCAGAAAATTCACCTGTGCCACTTTGAGCTCCTCAGCAATGGCCTCATATGCTTGTTCATTCATCTCTGGGGGAACTGGCTCTTTCAAAATGTCATCCATCATCTCTTCGGAACACTGAAAGTCTTCAGAATGATAATCTGAGATTTCTGGGCTTATTCGTGGCACTAGGCGAGATCTTAGCTGGTAAGCTTTTGTTGGAGTCGTTATGTTCTGTTATCAAGATTACAAAGCAGTCTTTATTTTAACTGTAAAATGGAATTAAGACTTTGTCTGGTATTGTATTTCATAGTTTTATAAGCAGAATAATGAAATAAAATGCTTGAAGTGGTTAGTTCTAAACCACTACACTTTTTCAGATTTGTCATCTGATTACAGTAGAAGTCATTCAGTAAGTATTTCAGAACAAAAAAGCAGCGTATCTGCTTTATCACATATGGATTACATGCCAGAACACTAGTTAGGTTAAGGGCACATACAAATGAAAGTCTATGTTCTCACACAACTCAGGAGTAAGTATGCATGGTTTTAAATAAACTTATCCTCATACCTTAAGAGTTTGTCTATGCATCTTATGTAACTGAGAGACTTCTCGGCGCTTGTGTGCTTTGGTTGCCTCCAGAATGTTTTCAAGATGTTGGTTTGCTTTCCGAAGGGATTGAAGCTCTGATTCCAGTTCCATATGCTTTTTCCTGTTTAGGAAGTATTTTACTACTGTGAAAACCACTCCATCAGTACGCCCTCCCATCAGTAAGAATAAGCTGCAGTATTGCCAATGAGCAAACTGAAGCTGAGCTCTTGCCCAAACATTGAAATACATTATTTTGAGAAGAAAGCCACCACTACTGTATTAAAAGTTAAAAAAAAGCTAAGAAGCTTATTTGTGCTTGCATAATGAAAGCAAGCAGATGGATAACTAAACGTGTCAGAAAAAATCCATTACACGGTAAGAAATAAGCTGAGAGCTCTGCAATTCCTTTTATGAGAAAGTGATATCACCCATACCAATATGGTTTTAAGCTTTAAAAATGTTATCCAGTTATATGAGAAGTCTGAACTGGTGCTTGCCAGGATTAAAGAAAATCCTTTAAAGATTTTTTTTTTGGAAGTGCTACTCTGTTAATATTATTTTGCCTTCTAAGAGTACTTTAACTGAAATCCAACAGTTGAGCAGAAATTTAGGAATAATTTTCATTAGGTATTTTGCAGAGCTGCATGCTGTTACTGTGATAGTTGGCCTTACTGACATAATTGTAAGGTCAAAGTCTACAGACAAAAGGAGATATACTATTTCATCTTTTGGCAGTTTAATGCTATCACTTTCCCTCATGTTTTTMGCATCTGCAACAAAACTTACGGAACAGAATAGAACTTTAGTTCTGACTGTATGGGACAACAGAAAAATTAGCTTATGTTGATTTTGTGAAATTGTTAAATTTTACTCTGCTTATTCAGTTACAGCATATAGTTACAGTTGCATGCAAAATTAAGCATCCAGTTACTCTGAAACTGGAAACAAGTTCAAAATTTAGTGAAATCCAGAGGTGAATCCAGAGGCTCAAAAGCACACTTCTGTTTGACTGTACTCCACTATGAAAATGTCATTAATTGATAATAAAAATGCATACATACTGTCAAGAAAGCAAGACATGCACAAAACATGGAATACATAAAATAGGAATACATCAAATGGGCAGGAAAATAAGGTAATTAACATATGAAGATATAAATAAGCCATTGTAACTAATGATACAGGACAATAGGTGGATTGCTGAATTGATAAACTCAGTAGATCGTAACATGATTTATAAAGTTCACAGGATTTGCTACACAGAAATCTAAGAATAAAAATACAGATTTGTACACTTGCCTGAATGAGCAAAAAGGACATTACCAAGTTACTTTGCAAAAAAAAAAAAAAAGAGTGGAGAGGCAAAAATGGAAATATCTTGTGCCCAATGCTTCTAGAATTACACTCTAGATTCACTGAAATAAAAACCCCAACATTAGGTACAAGCTAAAAATAAACATAATTAAAAAAAATCAGGTCCCTTTTGCCTTCCAGGTTTACATTACGTTTGTTGGAAACGCAATTATTTTTCTTGTATCTCCAGTAACAGGACCTGAATTTTTCAGAAACGAGGTTTATCAAGTTAAGCCATGTATTATTCACTTGCATATGGGGGGGGGGGGGGGGGGGGGAAAATCACACACTGAAGGTATTACTCAGGCCTTTCGCATTATCTTGTGCTGCCCTCAAGGAGAACAATGACAGTGAATTCTTTACTACATTAATAAGGACAAAGTAGACCCTTATCTCATGTTTAGATGCCAAAGCAAACGGACATGAATGAACTGTTGACACCATGTCTTTGCTCTAATTTGAATTAAATCTCTGTTCTAATAACAAGTCTCAAGATAGTGGTACTATTGCCTTCTTAAAAATCTTTGGAGACAGAAAATTAACCAACAGGTTAGCCAAAATTTTCTGGGGTGCTTGGATTCTACATTTATGGTGACTCAAACTTGCAATCTTAAAGAGGTTATATTAAAAACTACTGTTGCACTAAAACAAACAAAAACCCCCAAATACCCACCTCCAAAACCCATCAACTCTTAGTTCCTGTCACTGCTTCCATCTGTAATATTTCAGTTACTGAAAAATACTTGCTCAACGTGGAAACTAAGCCAAACCTTCCCTGTCCCGTTAAGCAGGTGACTCAGAATTCCAGGGTATGTGCATCTCCTGCATGTTGTGARGCATTGTTTTGCATCTTAGCATAAAAAAGAGCTTTCAGAAAGACAAAGAAATCTGCAACAGTGCAGACATTCCTTCAGATTGCATCATGGTTGTTTCCTAGTCTGGGAGTAACTGAGTTCAATAGGAACATATTCTGTGTGCATGCCATTTTTCTTAACCTGGCCCTCTCTTACACGCAAAGAGCATACTTAGACTGTATATTCAGGATCTGAGACTAACTTTAAATAATTACTTATATTGATTTTTAAAAGACATTTAATTAAAGACATTTCTATACTGTTTTGTCTCACTTGGTTAGCTCTTTAAATTCTTCATATTCTTGCTTTGAACTTGCCAGTTCACTCTGAGTCTGTAGCAGGCGTGCTTTCAGCCTTTCAACAGATGCCAGTGAGTTGCCTTCCACTGATATGGTGGTGGAATATAAATGATGACCTAAAGAACAAACATACACCCTCTGAAATCACAGGGTAGCTCAAATATCTTAAGTTTTACTAAAATTAAATCATTTGTAGGCTTTTGAACAGCATACCAGCAATTGAGATTGATAGCAACAGTCCACATGAAAACCAGTAAAATAATTAATATTACTGCAGTCTTCATGACAACTAAAGGACAACAAAATGAGATTATGAATGGTGTTCACAAGATGCACAAGAATCCATACTCCCTATTGCTGTATTTGCTTGAAGGCCAACGTGAATAAAACAAAGTAAACCTGTTTTATCAGTCTTCAGGTATCACTTTGAAGGCGGCAAAAATACATCAAGACAGACAGTGTTTTCAACACTACACTGCACACAACAGAAATACAATAAGCTTATTTAGCTGAAAAACATTAGCATATTTTTACCTCCAGTATTTTTCTCTGTGGCTGAAGCTTCCAAAAAAGCCTTTTCTAGTTCTGTGATGGTCTGAGCATCAATTTCTTGGGCCTTTTTAACTGGCTGTAAAGAACGGAGTCTTTTATTCTCCTCTCTGAGGTTATGGTTCTCCATGGCATACTTTGCAATTCGTGGGTGTTGTTCCATCTGTGATAAGTAGTATTTTATTCAACAGTTTTTATTTTACAGACAATGCTATACATATCTAGCTGTTGCTCTACTACCTTTAATAAGCATTAAATTGTAATGGAAGAGGAAAAAAAAAAGATATTGCCTACAGTGGTTAAAACTGTCCCATTTTTTTTTGTTCATTTTCTTACTTGGTTGGAATCTGCTCTCAAAAAAAGACAGTGGGTTTATATTTTATGTATTTATTCTTTTACTGGTAATAAAACAGTAGAAGCTTTTCTTGCTGCTCTTGACATCCCTTTTCAGTTTCAACTTTGAGCTTTGGCTTTCTTAACACTGTCCCTGCATGCCATAGTAAAGTTTCTATAGGCCTTCAATGACTGTCCTGACTTCTGTACATTTTTTCCCCCTTCACTTTGGAGCTTAGTTATGAGTTAGATTCAAGCTGGTCTTCTAATACATCTACTCCTTTTTCCTACTTGTGCTTGGAGGAAATTGTTTTTAAAGATCTGCCTTCTCTCTTGAGCTTCTTTGTTCTTCAAAACTGACTCACAAATGATACCGCACCTACCAAATACCTGAATAACCCAAAGCCTCCTCTCCTGAAGCCTTAGGTATGTACTTTGCTACTTGCCTTCCTCAAACAGCTCCAGGACACCATCACCCCTGATTGGCCCATCTAGCATCTGTGTTGTTATCCTTCAGAAATCTGCTGTATTAGTTGCATACTGCTGTCTTTCCCTTTCAACAGATGTCATGGAACTTAAAGTCTCCCGTAAGAATGAGGATTTGTGATTTGGAGACTTCCTCGAGTTGCTTAAAGGAGACTTAGTCCTCTACCTAACCCAGATCAGGTGGCCTGTAGCAAGCTCCCACCAGGACATCACCCTTACTAGCCTCTCCTCTTATGCAAACTCAGAAGCTCTAAACCCACCCATCGCCCCTTCCATAGGGAAACTCCATGCATTTGAGATGCTTCTATAAAGGAACCCACCACCCATCCTCTCTTTTCCTGCCTGCCTTTCCTAAAAAGCCTGTACCCACCCATCACAGAACTCCATCACGTGAGCTATTCTCACAAAAGAAAATTGTTCTAGAAAGGAAAAACCAAAGACTTACCTGTTCTCTGAGTGTCTGCAATTCCTCCCTCAGTTCACTGAGAAGATCATCTTGCTCTTTTGGCAATAAACTTCCACCAGCCTCTTTATGTAATCTCTCCAAGCGAACAATATGGTCTTCACGGAATTTAACTATCATTTTATTGGACTGAATAAATTTCTCCTTCTTGGCACATAGATCTTCTAGTTGAGCAATTTTTTCTAATAAATTCTTAGAAAGTACATATACAGATTGGTGGAAAAGTGACAGTTACACTAGATGAATTTTTAAGGTGCACATATCACACACACACAAATCATGCAAAACTCAGTTAACAATAATTTTGTGAATACACAGACTATCATTCATTTGGAGCAGATCTGTAGAGAGCAACAGCTCATACCAAGAAGCCAAACTACACACTGTATTGCAAAAACTTTACTTAGAAGCTCCAGTATGATCCTGTAGACTAAGTATTCAGTTAAGCACATCAGATGCACCCCTAAAGTGCCTGTTTCAGTTAATTTTCTTCCGAAAAATCCATTTTGGATGATTCACCACTGCGCCATGACATGAACCAAAGCACAATAATGCTTTGGGATGACTGGGAGGTTTGCTTCAAAAAACACAATGTTGATCCAAACACTCAAAGATGCACTCAAAATTAAGTAAAACAGAAGTTTATTGTTCTGTTCAAATTTTTTATTAGAAAATCCAAATAAACAACCCACCCTTAAAACTAAACATACTATGAAAACTATCCTATGACTTGTCTGAATTTGAAAGATTTTATCTTAAATGTCATTTGACTAGTTCCCTTATTACCAAACCTTATCATCTTTGGACAGAGTATTTTTATTTGAAAACAAAGAAAAATCATTAAGTCAGTCAGTTTCAATATGCTCACTGGTCTCTCAGAGAGTACACAGAATGCACTTAGAAATATTAGTGCTTTCTTACCTTCTTTTCACCTTCTGATTTCTCCCAGAACAACATTGCTTCAAGAAAGTTGTTCATGTAATTTATGTTGTTCTTCCCTTTTTCAACAGCACCTGTAGGGTAAGTCAAAGAAACAAATGCTGTATTTATTAAAATACCAGTTAACCAGGTTTTCCTACATACATAACGTGACAGTTGTGTAAAAAAAATTTAAATAAATTCTTTGAACAATATAATTCCTCTAAGATCATGTGCTGTACCCAGAGGAAAGAAGTTTAGACTGTAATTCTTAGTCACCTGCAAGTGCTGATAAAGAACAGAATCAATATACATAATTGTATAATTAACAAAGTTGTTCAAGCATTAAACGGCTTTACAATGAACTTTTATTAAAATAAAAGAATCAGTTTGTTCAGCTGAGTATATCTATAAAATGCAAAATCCCCCTGAAATTAATTTGGTAACACTAAGCCATTATTGGCATTATTATTACAGTTTGTACATATTAAAAGTGGACTAACTGGTTTATGAGAAGGAAATTCAGGAAAATAAGCATTAATTAAGTGGACAATTAGTGATTTAATCTGGAAGGAAAGTGTCCACACAAGGGATTAAAAGGGTTTAACTAATCCACTCCAGAAATTAATTCCAAATAGCTTTCCTGAATATCCTCATGCAGGCAAGACTACTTATTTATAGAATACTAATCACCATAGTATCTAGGTACATAACAACTACCCTATTGTAATTTAATAGATTAAAAAATGCCATCATGTTTTTAAAGTAGCTAGTAAGCAGATTTCATATTTGTGTGATCGAATATTACAAACATGATTTAACTGCATAGACTAAACGCAGCTCTGATACATTAGGTTCTGCATAAAACCTCTCTTTAGTGTTTAAGCATCATCACTTGCTTTCCCTCAGAACTCTATCACAAGTCTAACAACATTTTTGAGCCCTCTGTCAATATTCATGTATTTATGGACAGTCATTCAGTGTCCCACATAATCACTGACTTGTTTTTACTGGTTAAATGTGTATGCTCACAGACAAGTAATTTTTCCTTAGGAAAACTCAACCACAGATGCTTTATCTTAGACAAGTCTTTCTAACTTCTGCAGTAACTTCTATTGTTGTATTTTCTATTTCTTGGCAAGGTCAGGAAAGAGTTGACTCAGGATCACAGTTAGGAGTTACAAGACCAAGTTCGTTACCTTGTAATCAAACATTATAAGGTAGTGTATTTCAGTGAGCAGTAAACATAGTAGAAAGCTATGCTGGGATCTATATTGCAGATACAGTGGTCTAGTGAAAAGGTGCTGCAACTAAAAAACTACATGTTGATAAAAACCCCATTACCATCTTACATTGAAACCGATCTTTTATCAAAAGGTAAACATCCTTCTTAGGGTCTTCCTGAAGGGGCAAAAGGGGAAGAGGGGGGAAAAAAAAAATCCAGTCCTGAGCTTAAAAAGAATGCRGATTCAATGGGCATTATCAACACCTTAGTGCCCTCCCTCCAACCTAAATGTACAAGCAATCATATGTAAACTTTTGGTTACTTAAAGGATTAGGCAGCATACCTCTTACAAACTCTAGGTATTATATAATAGAAATATAGCCCTGTACACAAACTTATGAGAGGAAGAAAATAAAATCACGTTAACAATTTCTGCAAAATATTAGATACAGATACAGGCAATGGGATCCATAAGACAAATGCAATCTCTGTAGGTCAGTCCCTACAAAAATATTAATTGTTCAGAAACTTAATGGATTACACAAGGCTCCAACACTCTAGGCTAAAAAAGTAGTCAGTTCTCTCTCCCTCACCCCCAGCTCTTACCTTGTGATACAGAAGTATCATGCATAGATGGCACTGAAGTAAGTTGAGCAAGCTGCTCTTTCAACTTCTTGACCTCAGCTTGCAGTTGGCTCACATTTCCTTGTGTGTCTTCATTTACCACAGCCTTTCATAAATACGTTAAGAGAAAATTAGGAAGAGGTACAAACAAAAAATCTCATACTTTATAGGATAAAAGAAAAGTCAAAGACTGCAAAGCAACAAAACTACTGAGAAGTTTTCCATCTTAGGAAAGGAAGAACTCATGGGAAAAGCAATGTTCAATTTACTGAGAAACTAGTAAGTTGCACTTCAGCTAAAGATATTCATCAAAAAATTTAATGTTTTCTGCAGAATTTTCTCTGGAGCTTTTTGACCAAAGCTAAGCAGTAGTTACAGTAGCAGTAATACATCAAAGGCAGTAGTTTCCAGCCAGATGCCAACATACTTTCAAAACCCACTCATGAGAAGTTACGTTTTGGGAATTAACATATATAAAAACTAGATGCACTGAAATACTATTGAATCTTTTTTTTTTTTAATGACAATTTTAATTTTTAGTACAGATTCACTTACATTTTCCAATGAAGTGCTCAGAGAGCAAGCAATGAACACGCACTATTATCAGCCATTACCTAGTCCCCAGCTGTTGTACTCTATTCATAATCAAAAGCAAACCAGTCCTTTTCAAAAATCATGTCATAAACATTTAGGAAAGCAAATTTAGGATTTTAAAATAAGTTATATTCATTTAAATTAGTGAAAGCACAAGAGTATTTCAATGAAGCTATACTGTTTGCAGATGTGTAGTTTAAATTACAAGAAATTGTTGCAAAAAAAGACATCAAATAACTCTCTTACCTTGTTTTTAATCAACTTTGCTCGCTGAGCAAAATTAAGGGTGGACAGTGTTTCACCAAAACACCTGGATCCCGGATGAACATTTGCGATTATACATGTTTTTGCATTACCACCAAGGGAATCCTATTTAAAAACACAGAAGTTAGTTTGGCTACAGCAGGAAGCAATCCCCTAAGAGCTATGGTGTATCACTTTGAACAAACTGCAGAAGGGATTTTATTTAACAAATCTCCATGCTACTTAAGTTTCTGAGATTTTATTTCAAATGTGGGTATAAAGGATGTGACTGTAAATAAAGACTTTATTTGGGTTTTTCAAAACCCTGATTCCATATTACTAATCAAAAATTTGAGATATTTGTTACACCTGAACAGCAGGGAGAGAAAAAAAACAGAGAAAAAAATTCAGGGAATAAAGTAGATATTTCACTTTAATCTTGGTCATTAGCAGATTGGTATTCGCACTATTTTGAACATCATCTAGCCTGTTGATTGCTCCAACCTATCTTCTGGTGGCAACTGCCAAACAAAAAAAAAAAACAAACCAAACAACAACAACAACAAAAAAATCACAAAACAACAGATTCTTGGCCAAGGATAACAGGAACCTCTCCCTTTTACATGCATGTCTTCAAATACCTCCGTGCTGTTAGACAAGTAGCTCAAATCTCTGGAGAAGGCAGCAGTTTTACCTAAGACTTTAAAAGCCTAGTACTACAACATAGCCCACAAGCCTCAACGACATTCTCTGTGTCTAGCAGAGAAGGTCATGTTTGTGGACTTCTTTGCAGTACAAGCACCTAAAAAAAAAGTAACCACTTAAAGTAACAGCTCATACAGTTGCAATTATCTTCCAATTTCTATGTATTTTGGGTTGCCTTGGAAGAATGTAATTGTTCAGAGGTTCATGATTCTAAGATATACAAAGAACAAGGACAGAATGATTGGGAAATTTTGCTGTGATCACAACAATACTGTGTTGCAACACAATACGATATTATGCACAAGTACTATATTATAATACAAAAATATATCACAGATATTATTCATTACTGTTCACAGAATTTTGGCGAGCGCTGGCATACAACAAATCTTTGACTGCTTCCATCTTTGTTTTCTGTTCATCTTGAAAAGAGCCCATAAGCTCTCAGGTAAGAATTAAGTAAATTTACAGTTTCGTAACATCATACCGACACTGAGCACACATAGGCTAATTCTGGAAATCCTGCCAAATGTTTCAACACATCTAAATATTACATTGTGATACACAGTATTTCCCAAATTACAGGGATGAAAACACATGCTTCTTTTTCTTTAAAACTTGCAAATATGTAGAAGGAGATTATGAGCATAAATTAATTTCTTGTCTTCAGTTATCAGCAATAAATTGACTATAAGTTTGTTTAGGTAAAAAGATATTTTTCAAGCTTTCTTCCACCTGCCCAATATTGAAACAAATTTTTAATGTACCTGAATTCAGCTTTTTAGAGTAAAGAAACCAACGCAAACAAATATTTTTTTTCTACACCTCAAGTAGCATATAAAATCGAGAGGATATATGTTACCCGTAACAGAAAAGTGAGCTTGGAATCCCGGTAACAAATGTGTCTTTGTTTTCCATTACCCACATCAACAAGTGCTGTGATGACTTGGCCCAGGCAACTTAGTGATCGATTTATGTTACCTGCTTCCTAAAAAAAAGGAGAAGAGAACAAAGGTGAACAGATTTGGTGGACGGAACAGGGCAGTACATCTGAAAGGAGAAAGATGCAACAGATACTAGAGAACTAACCTTCAACCTCAGTCCTTCTGTATGGGTGTCTTTCTGTCTCTCAGATCCTGCCAAGTCTACCAGGTTGAGCAGGGAAGACCGAATGTTAACAATCTCATTGTTTTTCTCCATGGATTCCACTGTGATAGTGAAAACTGCATGTGATCTTGAGGATTCTCTGTTCATTGAGGTCGATGCTACACGGCGGTTTCTCCAGCCCATAGTTAATACCTAAGCATGAAAAAGACATCAAATAATATCAAGTATCTCAGACTTTAGCCAGTATTTACATACAGGTGACATAAACAGTAGTAAGCATATTTCAGTGTAACAGCTTTCAAAAATCTCAAGGACAAGGACTTTTTACTTTTTTCCAATAGAAGTATTTTAAAAGTGAAAAAATATAGCTACAGTCCAGCTTAATACAAACACTAATATTAATATTCACTTCTTTCCTCCAAGAGTGCCATTGCCATTTGAAAGCATAACATATCCAATACTGGTGTATGTTAGCAGTACACAAGGAAAATAAATATTTAAAGTCACAGTAGTACTATGTGTATGTGTCTCATTCATGGAGAAATAAACCTGACAATTTCTGGAACACACACACTGCCTAATTAGTAGGAGATGTAGTTTTCCATTGTTATTTCAGAGATGTGTAGGGCAAGCATTAGGGAAAGATTACTGTAATTGCAATTCATATGTTCCAAACTCCAGAACTATATGATTTCTTACATGTGTGGGATAGTCAGGAAGCATTGCCTAGAAACCGCTTTTTACACTGTTTTTTGGAGGATGGAGATAGGGGAAAAGGGTGTCACAGACACTGTGCAAAAAATATGTGCCTTAATCAAAGAGGAATATTTACCAAATAAGCATCAAGATAAATAGTCCAAACATTAAAAAGTGACAAAAAATACCTGGTATGCTTCAGCAGCAGATGACAACACCTGTTCAACAGCACCATCAACAAAGACTCCCTTCTTGATGTGTTCTCTGAGAAAGAGTCCAGCTGAAGCAGAATCTAGCAAGTCAAATATCTGTTCATTGTAGATTTCAATAAACGAGCATTTGCAGAGAAAACTCTTTCCACTGCCAGCCTGAAAAACACAGTAATTTACACTATAAACAGATTGGGTTTATTAAGTCTGGCATTGTATGGCAGTGAGTATCTTTTTATACATATCTAAAGCTACTAGTTTGCATATATATTCTGCATACTATACCTTCCTGATGCCCGGATGACAACTGACACCCAGAAACCTAGATGCATTTTTAGACTCAAAATGTAAGCACACTTGTGCCTGAAGAAAGCATGCTATAATTTGGTAGAGTACTAGACACAAGCATTTCTTCATTAATAAATTTGATGCAAGACAGCAATAATCCTGGGAACTTAACTGCTAGACACCGGGCTTACCGAACAGCCTTAGCTAATCTTTAATGAGAGACATTACTTTCACTGCAATAATAAGTATAAAATATATGTACCTTTTCTTTTTCACGTTCAATTAGAAAAAATAAGTATTCAAAGCTCCGTGGAATTACACCTCTCAGACTGTGAGTGAAATTATCAGAATCAGATGGTCCTAAAGAGATTTTTAATTAAAAAAAAAAAAAAAAAATCAATTAGTACTACTCAAGAATAATGGTTGATCTTTTCAAGATGACATGCAATACAAATCAACTTTCAAGATCTAAGATAATATTCCATAATCAGATTTATATGTAGTCTAAATGATGCTTGTGAAAGTTTATTTTACCTGTCTATAGGTTACCTATGACTAAAATAGTATAAACTACTTGGACTTCCATAGAAAACATGTACAGATGTGCAGGTACGTCAATACAGCTACCCTAACCCTGATTTGAAGAACCAGAAAGATGGGGTAGATTTGTCCCCATGTGAACAAGATTACAAGTGGATCCCCTCATATACAGAGAGGCCTTAAATTCCTAGTTGGGTAGGAAGCAGTTATTTTGAAAACCTCACTACACTTTAATATGGAAGACCCTTGCATACTAGAATATTTTTCTACACATGCAAGGGATATCAGCCAAATGGGGAAACCAGTAGAATACTCATTTTTGAGAAAATTTACTAAAAGTGTTTGACTTAATTGAAAAGCTTCTCTCCTGTTAAAAACAGAAAAAAAAAAAAATCTACATCTTCAAAAAGATAGATGAGAGTACCTATACTTCACTCTTTTGATATAAAGCAAGAACAACTGCACTGAGCACTACACCATTTCTTAAACCTTAAAGTTATCTGCAGGAAGACAAAAATCTAAATCACCCCTGGTGTTTAAGCAAGACAACATTTCATGTCAAGACAAAAAAACATTAAGAAACCACTGAAAGATTAAGCTCTCTCATCCACTTACCCATCATAGTAAAGGTTTTTCCTGACCCAGTCTGGCCACTAACAAAAAAAAAAAAAAGTCAGATAAAGCTTTATTCTGGCTCTGAATTTTTCATTAATCTGCATCTTTTAAGGAGAACTCACAGCTTAAAATGAAAAAAAAAAAAAAAATTCTTCTAAACTGAAGATAAAAAAAGAGACAGAGGTAAGCTGAGAAATCAGTCAGCTAAAAAGGTATTAAAAAATAGAACAGCAAATTTGACCATGAAATTCTGTTAGATAAATCACCTTTTCTCCCCCTGCCCCCACACCATTTTCTTCCTTATTTCTGTTGCAAAGGGAAATAGTGGAACTTGGCATTAAAATGAAGGCTTTCAAATATATACATTAAACTAATTTGGGGGTCGATCTTTTGGGTTTTGTGTGACCCAGTAGTGCACATAAACCCAAAATGAGAAAAATACTTTTAAGTTGCATATATTCTTTTTTTTAAACCATAGTTATTAATCATGCTAGAGAAACTTCAGGGCAATTTCACTTCATTTTTCCACATTTGTATATTGTAACAAAGCAGACTTCACTTCAGTTTTGCAAATGCTGTGCTAGGCTAAAAAACCCTGTAAGGTTTTGATTAGATCAGTCCTTCAAGTTAGCATTTTTGACCGAAGTGCTTACTCAGTTTTCAAAATGAAAAAATATTGAGAGTTAATATAATGATATTCATACTACTAGTCATGGATATATTTCTACCTTGAAAACATTTTGAAAGTTAAAATTATCATTCATGAATTTTCCCACAGGCAGCTAAGACTCACTAAAGAGTTGAGCTGGCCAAATATCAAGTTAAAGCGATTTTCATTCCATTTTACTATGGACATACTGAAAACAACTAGCTTTCTTTTTAACAATAGAATAAAACTTCTAGTTTTTAGACAAACAATAGTAAAATTGAAATGAGTTTACGATCCATGTTATTGGCCTTAAGTATTAGAAGCATAACACCTACAAATAGATTGCTCCGAAAGAGGAATAAGTAGTACTCTTCAATATTGCAGGAACATTCCCTATGTTGTGCTGCACTAAGGAAGCACTTTCAAAGTTTACTGTAACATTAAGTAGGCTCTGGCACTTAAAACCACAACTACTCATTAACACAATCTCCTCAAATGCTGCAATTGCTATGAAATACCATTAAATGACTTACTATGCAAAGATGGTTCCATTGTAGCCATTCATACAAGATTCAACAATATTTTTGGCCACACTTGAGAACACTGACTCCTGGGGACAAGGGAAAGAGAAGGCACTTGGCACCAGTCATTTAAGTATCTCTTCTACCAGTGTTTTCTATGTCATAACTTTATAATGTATAAAATAAACACATTCCTTAAGGTTAGACATGTATCGTGTCCCCTGGAGTTCTCACAGCAAAACAATACATCCTAAGTCTTTGTGACATAAATCTCTCCCTCTGAAAAAATCTTATTCCTTGTCGATACCCAAAAGAAAAAAAATAAACCTCAGCATTATAGTAACAGCTTTCAAATATATATTATATTACTTTTGGTCCAGTGTTTTTGATTACGTTATGTGGTTTATACCATCCGTAGGTCAACATTGAGCCTATGACACTCATCAAATCTAGTTAACTTTCAACATTTGCCGCTGCACAATGGCATATTCAACAAATCTGCACAACTGTTAGCCTCATCTATTTTCACGTATTTCTCTTAGACCTGCAAGAACAGCCAAGCTACAAATAACAGCCTACAGTGGGCGGGGTTTTTTGAGGGTTTTGTTTTTTTAACCAGAAGTTAAATGGAATTGAAGCCTTAGAGGAATTAAAGTTATGTTCAGAATTTCAAACACAATATTATAAAAATTAAATTGAAGGGTTTTCCTTCCAGTATTACCTGTCCCTGATGAACAACACATCTGTTTAAAAGGCAAATGTATAAGAAGGAAATATAACTAATAGAATATAAACTCATAAGTTCCTAATATACAAATCACACCTTTAATATCAAGCTACTGTTTGCCTGCTATTTTTATATGTTTGTCTCAATGGGGGGGGTTATTTTCTGTCTATGGTGTAACTGTAACATTTACAAATAGAAGCTTCAATKTTAATGCAAACTTTAATTAAAGAAATTAACAGTTAAAAAAATACATTAAAACTATTAGACAGCAGAATTTAGTGCAACATTTCTGTGCCATAACTACATATTACCAATCTGACCGCTGCAAAAAATAAGACCTAAGGCATTACGTCTTTAGAAAGGTTTAGTGTAGCAGTTACCAAAATTTGGGGAAAAACTGCAATACCGTTATGAGAGTCTGGAAGTTATTACCTGTGTTGTTTCCATATTTGCGACATAATCAAAAGTGAAGATCTTTGGCTCAGGCTTTGAATGCAGACGGATGGTATTTGATGAAAGAACAGATAAACACAAGCCTTGATCTCCATCGGTTAACGCAGTTCCCTCTGAAGGGGGACGTACCCTTACATAAACTTTGATAGCATCACCTTCAACACTAAATGAATATTTATGCATTAGATTACTTCCAAATAGATCTATCAGTTGTCTGATAAAATTAAATCACAAAAATCAGGTTAAGCATGTGAAGTCATACAAAGGTCCCTCCTGAAAATATACTACTTCTAGCTGTACACATCAATTCATTACAAGTCAAAGATTTATTAAAGGTAACGATGTGTCAGATTTAAAAACAAAGAACATGAAGTTAGTGGAATTTATTGCTGTTGCATGTAACTTCAGCTCTAAAAGAACACATTTCACAGTAAACTTGAGATATATAAAACCAGTGTTATAATAAAGGTTTCAGTAGTTGCTAAGACTATGGGATTCAAGCATCCTTCTTACTACTGGAAGTTATAAAAGACTTTACAAATGGAGCAGATTCCAACGAGAAAGTTACTAACATTTTTCTTTGCTCGCAAGAAGGGAAAGAACAATCAATTCTTGATCCATGAGTCCAACAAAGCATAGCAACACCTACATCTAAAAGCTCCCTAACCTATTTCATCACATTTATCAGTGGATGCACCAGTAAATTTAGCTTGAATAAGTAACTGTGCATGACTATTATATTAAAGCTTCGAGGAGTTCTGGCATAAATACCAATATACTGATATAATATTAAAGAATTAAATTCTTACATGAAGTGGCAGCAAACTTGGATTTACTTTACTTCATTCTTTCCCAAAAGGCAGCTATAGCACGAGGGTGTTATAACTGTTATTGATTTTTACTTTTGGTAAACAAGAAAAAGGAACAGAATAGTTTTAGAAGTGGGGGAAGGACTTCATGACTGAAATGTGGGGTTGGAGAGTGGCAGAGGAAAGGGCTAAAAAAGAACAGGAAGCAGCTGAGAAAGGGAAGATGTTATACTGGATTTAAGACACATCACACTAACTTGCCAAATATTTTTTCATTAGGTAATATTATTCTGAGTTGTGGCAGAATATTGTTTATATTTGGAGGAGAGCTTTTTGGGTTTTGTTTTAGCTTAGGACTTCCTCACAGAATTGAATTTCCTCATGGAATATCTCTTCAGAGAAATTCTAGAGTCCAGCTGCAGAGTTAGTGGACAAATGAGAATATACTGCATGGCAGCATTCCAAGGGGAATCTGATGCCTCAGAACAACACTTTTATTAAGAGAATATTTTTTTAAAAACCTATAAGAAAGTTAGGAGAGAAAGGCAACAATCTCGTGCAGGAAAACATTGAAAGAAAAAACTTTAAATATTTTACAAAGTTATACTAGGTTTTGTTTGCACTTTTTGTACAATGTGATTATTCATATACAGGAACTGGCCAACACTACTTTACCTAGGTGAGTTCAACAAAGGTAATGCAGAGTCACGTAAATCTCCTATAAAATAAAAGTAAAACACACACACAAAGATTAAACAAGATAAAATTATTGCTCAAAAAACCCCATTTAAATAGAAAATACTGTAAGCAGTATTGAGGGAGATAAATGGAGAGCCTTATAAATATCCGTTTCATGCATGAATCAGAACTGCACAAAAATATTTGGTAACTATCTTCCTTTGACAGAAAGTTTGCAGTTTCTTGCAAAGGTAGAGAAAGCTCCAGTCCTGCAATGTGAGCATGCACACACTTGTAAATGTATGTGCAATGAGTAGTCTCTTAAATTAATGTATATAAGGTTTTGCAAGTGTTTTGGAGAATTAGGAACATAAACGTTAATAGTATTATATATTTCCATTATATTTTAAAAATTGCTAACTTACTGCAGATAAAACAACAATACAGCAAGAAATAGTTTTACTGACATGACTGCAAAAACTTGATTTCCTAAACATGCACAACTGAGTAGCTATAGTACTTTCACTTTTATGAAGTAATATTGAGCACTGTAATATATAAAACTCTCCTATACATATGAGCATCATTTTGCACAGCTTCACATTTCAAGGAGATGGCACATATTACCCCATAGATAGATACAGTGACTTATTTTTTACTTAAGGGTGAATCTGACATGAAATTATTTCACATAGGTTAGTCAAAATATTAACCAAGTAACATAATCAAATTTAAAAAAATAAGTAAAATGACAATGAAAGATCATTTAGCAAAATATTTCAATAATAAAGACCTTATAAAGTCTCTAAAAGTGCACAGGTTGTATTGTAGGATCCTTTTAAAAGCAGGATTAATAATGATGTGCAAAGGCACAAACCTTCTCATTAACACTCATACTA
This sequence comes from Phoebastria nigripes, assembly GCA_035582835.1. Classification (NCBI taxonomy): domain Eukaryota; kingdom Metazoa; phylum Chordata; class Aves; order Procellariiformes; family Diomedeidae; genus Phoebastria; species Phoebastria nigripes. The sequence continues at coordinate 271,210 of JAYKAV010003064.1, forward strand.
CATAAATATAATGCTGCTGCTATGCGATATTTGATTCGCACAATAACATTTGACAGATGTGCTAACTTCTAGTTCAGTTATTTATTCTTCAAATGCACAAGGTACCAAAACGAGCTGGGACAAGAAAAGCAGTGCATTTTAACACTGAAATCAGACTGACAGATACTTGCACAACCTGTACCTTGGGAAATGACGGACTCTCAGCTAATTTTCATCTCTAGCTCCCATTTTAAAGTGCTGCTCTCACCTGAACGTTTGTAAGAGACTAGTTACAAACATCACAGCTAATTAAAACTCGATAAAATGACAGAAAACGAACTGATAAACATGTGACGGCCGAGGGATAGGGTTTGTAAAGCCTTCCCGCTTGGGAGGGCTGCTTACATGTATCAACCACGAGAAGCCCTTGGGGTCACCCCTCTCCGTGMCGCTTCTCCACCCCCACCACCCTTCCCCGACACCACCGGGGGCAGCGCGCCTGCCTTGCGGGCACTCCGGGACCACAGCCCCAAGGCATCAGCCCCTCCTTGGGCACCGAGCCCAGCCAACACGGCCATACCTCTACCTGACCCTGTTTGTTCTTACACCTGGGTGATGCTCCCCCTCGGAGGCGGTCAGCCCCAGAGGGCAGAGCCGTCCCTCACCCGGCCGGGGGCACTGCCTGCAGCGCGGCCTCCCTCACCGAGCCGCCCCGGTCCCCGCCTGCGCCCCCCCCGCCCCCAGGGGGTAAACATCCCTCAGCCTCTTCACAGCCACATAGCCCCACGGCCACCCCGTTCCCCCTCACCTCTCATGCCGGGAGCCATGATCCTCGCTGGCCCTGCCGACCCCAGCGCCTCCCCGCCCACCGGCCACCTCTCCAAAATGGCGGAACATTCGAATTTGGCGCTAAGAGCCGCAGGCGGCGTGACCCCGCCCCTTCGTCGAAGCCAGGATGGGCGCGGCCATTTCGCTCTATATCCTCCTTCGCCACTCCGGCTTCTCTCCTGCCATTGGCTGAAAGTGCCTTCGCCCCCTTCACGTGATGGGGAGAGTTATGGAAGGGAGGAGGTGTGTTAGTTGTGTCCTACTAGGACCGCCGTCCTCTCGCGCTCGCTGGGCCCGGAAGTGCGCGGTGGGAGGTGGCAGCGCGGCTTGGTCGCGGGCAGCGGCCATGAGCAAAAGGAACCAGGTCTCCTACGTGCGGCCGGCCGAGCCCGCCTTTCTCAGCCGCTTCAAGCGGCAGGTCGGGTATCGGGAAGGGCCCACGGTGGAAACCAAGGTAACGGCCTGGCCCCATGCTCGAGCAGCGCGGCCCTCCCCGCCCCGGGCTGCCGCCGGCCCCCTTCCCGTGGGCTTGTGTTGGGGCCCTGCTTCCCTTCCCACCGCCGCGGCCGGCCCCTCGCCGGGGGTGGGAAGGGGCAGCGCCCGCTCCAGGGGGCCTCCGCTGCCGCGATGCTCCCCCTGGGACCTAAAATGAAGGCGGGGGAGAGGCCCCGTCGCAGGCGGTGGGGAAGCAGCACTTCCAGGCTTTGCCCCTGTAGGGCAAGGGGGAACAGTAGTTACCCGCTTAAAATTAACTGAAGTTGTCTTTTTAACCTGTTTTTGCTTCTGTGTTGGAGATTCAAAACAACAACAACAACAAAAATCCAGTGCCTCTCCCCTGCTGTTTGTAGTAATTGCAGCGGTGGTGATCATGGTGCCCTCTGCAGAGCAGCCAGTGCCGACCTGTCAGCACCTAAGTGGTCTGTGGGGGCAACGGGGGAAACAGCAGTGACATCCCAAGTTTAACTGGCCTTACAAAGCCTAGGCAGGAATGAAAAAAAAAAAAAAAGGTCTTTAAGAGTGTAGTAAAAAAATACATTGGAAAGGGGTTAACATCATCTTAACATCAGGTCAGCAGACACAAAACTCCGGTGTGATGGCCAGAAAGGCAGGGCAAGGGCAGTAGGGTTTAAGCCACCTTGTTAAAAGGCAGCCTTTTCTGAGGTCAATCTTTTTTTTCTGTGTTTCCAATGTGCTTTTGCATGTCTTTCCTGCTAACTGTAAGGTTTTACAGGATGCCTTAAGAAAGAGGCCCATCATTATTTGTGATGAGCTGGAATTTGAGATAAAAGTATGCCTTTAGTAAATTTACTATGAACTGTTTCACTTCCTGAGGAAGATTGCATTTTGTCTGTCTCTTGGTAACTTCTGTAGATTATGGTAATACTATCTATACTTTTCCTTATAAGATGAAGTTTTCAGTTCCTATAATATTGCCAAACTTTATGTTGTTGCACTGAGGTTTCCATGCCAGCAGGTTTATTTATATAAAATTTTATTCCAAATGATTCTTCTGTCTCAGAGCACAAGTTTGAGAGAGTGGAAAGAGGGACACGGTCTTCCTTGTGTCAATAATGCTTACAATGATTTGGTTAGGCAGCTTTAATAACAAAGCCACCATATGGCTATTCCCTTTCCCTGTGCACTGTTTTGAGTACAGCATAGAAGATTCAAATTTGGACCCGTGCATTTAAGATTTTCTTAGTGTTGCATGGCAGGCAATGCTTGTACAGTAAAGATAATGGGAATAAATAAAGGAATGAATTTCTTACCTTCCAAGTTCCTACTGTTTTGGTCTTTAATTGAAAGAGCCCATACTGGTTTTTTTCTAGGGGATGCTATGTCTCAGTGATAGAATTGGAGTGCCATTTGGACAAAGCGTGTTGGGAAGGGCCTGGCACTGACAGCCATTCCAGATCTCACTAATCTTACTTCAAAAGCGAAACCAAAGAGTACTTACTAGCCCACCCTTAGCTGTTGTGATTTAATGTGGTGATCAGAATTGCTTTTCTTTCTCTCCTGTCTAGAGAGAGCAGCTTCCACTTGCAGATGGTGATAGTGAGAACGGCAGTGACAACGAAGATGAGCAGCCTCAGGTGGTAACATTGAAAAAAGGGGACTTGACTGCCGAAGAAGCAATGAAAATTAAACAGCAAATCAAAGAGGCCTTAAAGTCAAATGAATCAGGTGAATTTCAAACTACTAATTTTTTGCTTCCTATAGCTAAAGAGAGATAACCCATAAAAGGGAGCTTGATATTTGCTCAGTTTTCTACCGTTTAATACTACCTTTGATTAGTTGTTTTGAATTTTTCACCTAAATAATTTGGACTTCTAATTCCTAATCTGAAATTGTTGAGTACATATCCAAGCTGTCTGGCTTTTTAGTGTTGCAGTTTTGTGCTTCTTGATTGTGCATCATCCTACCTCCAAATACCACCTTAAATCTTTTTCTTTTTCTTTTCTTTTTTCTTTTTTTCTTTTTTCTTTTTTTCTTTTTTCTTTTTTTCTTTTTTCTTTTTTTCTTTTTTCTTTTTTTCCTTTCTTCTTCTTCCTCCTTCTTCTTCCTCCTTCTTCTTCCTCCTTCTTCTTCCTCCTTCTTCTTCCTCCT